>CALNVZ010000641.1:2807512-2914180 GCA_940671915.1 Paracentrotus lividus | reverse complement strand
ACGGCATCGAACCTCAAAAGATCCACTATTCCCATTGCGCTTGCCATTTCCAAGCTGAGTGCTGCATTGAATTTTTCCTCTGTTTCTTTACGATGAAATATTAATAATAATTTATATTAATATAGTGCATTACAAAAACCTTTATCTTGTTAAATACAAAATTTGTCATTATATTTTTATCTTGTTAAAATACAGAATTGTTTTGATGTTAGATAATATAATATTCAGATATCACTCGTCGACTAGATATTAAAGTATTTATAAATGTCATTTCTGCGTCAGCATTTGAAGTTGAATAATGCAACTCATGAATCAGTGACAGTTCTATAGAGTTTCAGAAATAAGTGTCTCACATGCTCTATTTCAATTTTTTGTACCGATGGTCGTATCAGATGGCTTGTGGATGATATTACCTAAAAAAATTGACGACTACAAATTATGTTCGACCTCATCGTTTGCCTCTAATTTTACTAAATTATTCAATTCCAGTTGAATTTTCCTTCTGCATGGCTACGTTCGGCTCGTTCGTTATCGTGCTCTATCTTCGAACTGCATGAACAGGCTGAGGAGATCAGGAACCACACGTGCCACTAATCAAGCTTGGCGTCCAATCCAACCCATGAAGCGGTTATAGGATCCAGGTAATGTACTCCATAATACAAGGAGTTAACTATAGGCGCCTGTCTCATTCAAAGTGTCTCAAATTGGCCGCTTTCTCCTTCCAAAAGCTGATTATCTCTCCACCCATCGTAACAGCTTTGTGAGCATGCCCCACAAATCAAAACCTTGATATATCGGACACCTTCCGTAAAAAGCCGATACGTTAAACACGGTTAACATTGTAAAAGTCCAAAGGATGTTTTCCCCGTGTTGGAACAGAACGCCGGAACTGTGTTTGAACTCCACTTGGAAACTGATGCTTTTTGACATAGACAGCGAGACCCTTACAGTCCCCAACACGTTACATTCACGCCTTAGCAAAATATAGTTCAATTTCCAATTTCAATTCAATTGTCATTTCAATTTTGTAATTCCATTCCAATCAATCAATTTCAATTTTTAATTCCAATTTCAATATTAATATCAATATCTATTCCAATTTCAATTTCAAGTCCAATTCCAACTCCAACTCCAATTTCAATTTCAATTTCATATCAAGTCCAACTCCAATTCCAATTTCAATTTCAATATCAAGTCCAATTTCAATTTGAATTTTAACATGGTTCAAAACGATTATATGGAATGCAAAATAGGTAGTAAGGGTAAATCTAGTCAATAAAGTTAATTATTGCTGTTTGTATTGAAGATGCATCCTTAGCTGCAACTTCATTTTTAAGGCTTAATTCCTGTATCTCAATATTTCATTTGTCAAAACCAGAAGTCTCTATACAAAGTCCCACACATTTTGTTTCCCTTGAGGAGGATTTCTATTTCAAAACTTTTACTCCTCATTGACTAATATTATCATAATTTTTTTTATTTATATTTTTTGTAAAGATGTGTTCCAAAGAAGAGAGGTTTGCCTCAGTGTGAATTTTGTGAATGTCCACACATACGACTGTGGTAAGTTTAAACTGCGTGTACATTCTGATACTTACATTGATATCTTGCAGTGTGCATTTTTTCTTGTTGGAATTCATCAATGTAAAAGTGAATATTCCATTTGTTATTTTTAAATGTATCGGATGAAATGTCTCGTAAATGGATTCTGATTGCGACTTCCTGATACGCGAAGCCATATTATGCACTAATTCCTCGCTATTAGTCATATATCTATGCAACTTACTCAACACTGGGAAACTGCCACCCAACTAAAAACAAGGGCCGCACATTTTTTTAAATCGCAGCAACTGTACTAAGCATGTAAAACTAGTATTCTAGCTTGAGGTTTTGAGAATAACATTGCGTTATCGCTAACATCCTTTGTGAACGCCTCATCCATCTTGCCAGTCCTTCACGTATCTCGATAAACAATAGAACCACTTAATAGCTCCAACACACATGCGGAGCTGTGTCACTAATCCTTAGTCATGCGCAGCGGTGTTGGTTATGTTGCCGATATTACATTCGCCTATGTCCATTATACTACTACTGAATACCATAGCTATTATCGCGATCATCAGACTGTACACAACTAGTTTTATCTCTAGCCTTCAGCGGTTCATAATAAACATGTCTTATCGTAAACATCTTTGTGAAGACCTATTCCTATCCAAATTGCCAAAAACCGAGGACTCATCGCAAGATTCGGTACTCGTTCACAATAGCGACATCAGCTAAGATAATGCCTCACAACGAGCAGATTCATTCCCCTTCCCGCACGACCAATATAGCTTAGTACGCATAATTGTTGCCATGTGTTAGTTTTCTGTTTTCATATTGGGAAGGCATTACATACATTCATATCAACTACTGCAATTACTAATACCAATATATACACAAACAGCTACGATAGTCCGAATTATTCCTATAATTACAACCAGGAACTAGTTCTACGCGTCTCTGTCTAATGCGAATACGACCCTTGCCTATTTCTCTCCCATTCAGTGGAAAAGTTTGTGCCGTGCGCCGTTACTTAGACACTCTTCGTCTGGTCCATCTAGACCTTCCCGCAGACTTGTGGCAGACTGCCGCAGATTTTCACATGCAAATTTGTATTGCTGCAAGCCCTGCCGCAGACTCTTTTCAATTCATGAGAGAGAGTTGCGGCAGAATCTGCTGCAGACTCTTTCAGCTATGACAGAGAGTCTGCGGCAGATTCTGCCTGCAGACGTTGTACCGATGAATATTCATATCCAGTAGCGTAAAGAAATTTTCTTGCAGCAACCTGCCGCATACTACTCTTCAGGCTTGACAGAGGTCTGTGGCCAGATCTTGACCTAGCAACTCGTATATCATGAATATTCAACCCATATAGGAAACAAATCCTCAATCCACCGTGCGCCGCGCATACTGCTATGTTGTGCCTTGCGCCAGCCAGACTTGCCGCTGCCTTGAGCCGCTGCCTTAGCCGATACTCTTCTCTAGACCAAGTGACCCATAGGGAATAATTTTGCGGCCTCCGCAAACTCCTGCCGCATTATCTTGTCACTCGTCTGCGGCAGACCTGCCACAGGTTTCCACATGCAAATGTAGATCATGTCGCAGACCACCTGCCGCATACTCTGTTTTTATGAATATTCAATTCTTTACTCACCATTGCCACATACTCTTTTCTAGCAATGATTAAAAGTCTGCCGGCATACCCCTTTATCATGAATATTCATATGCTACTTCTTGTCGCAGACTTGGCTGCATACTCTTTCAGCATGATAAAAATTTTAGTGGCAGGTCTGCGGCATATACCCTTTATCATTCTGGCAGCATAGTAATTATTTTTCCATTTTACCCCCAGACTGTGCTCTGGCCTGCCTGTCCCTATTCCCGCCACACTCTATCTTAGAACACTCCCTGCTTATAACACCACCTAAATCTAAAACATTTTTGGTCACAGTTAGTCGAAAGTAAACACCTATACTGACTTTCTTTCTATAAAATTTTTATTTGCATAATTACATACATATTCAGAAGCTCCTGAAGGGTACAATTATAGACAGGTTTAAAAGCATTTAAAGCTGACAAAATGATAAAGATTCATGAATCTTTTTCTTGCCGTAGACTTGCCGCATACTAGTATGCCGGAAACAGTCGCCGCAGACTGTTTCTGCGCATACTCAGTATTCGGCAAGTCTGCCGGAAACTTATATTCTGCAGCATACTCCTGCATACTCTTTGCCGCATACTTTAGTATGCTGCAGGTCTGCAGCAGGTCTGCAGCAGATCTGCCGCATACTTTTCATTTTCCTATGGGTTCTCAGAGGTTCATGATAATCAAATCGATTCTAAAAAATAAATAAATCAGTTAAAAGTCATTTGCTGCATTTTCTTTTATACCCAAAAATTGTAGATTGTAAGTTTAATATATTTTCTTATACATTTCTTTCATTTTTAAAAAATCCTTCCAGTCATCACAACGGATGATTGTAACATGGACACGTATGCTCCAGTATGCGATACTAAACATCGTACGCATCCTAACATGTGTACTCTGCATAGCCTCGGAGGGAGAGCTTGCCTATAGGGGCGCTGTCAGGTAAGAATTTAGATCTATCCAATGGTTAATCCCAATATTTTTCATTTATGATTTCAATTATGCTATTCCATTGTATAAAGAGCAGATTACATAATGATATCTACCCTCTTCTAAAAACGGTTTAAAATTTGAAAAATATATGTTTTAATCCAAGAAATATATTTGGCTTTCTGAGAACTATTTATTCAATCAAAGGTTGTGCTGGTTAATATCCTTCGGGTCACCTCATTTTGTGATTACCTATTTCCTGTCTGCATTTGCTTGTATACTCACTTTGTACTTGCTTCTGTAGTTACCTTTTCCTTTCTGTCCTTTCCTCTCCTTTGAGGATTTCTTTTTTCCTCATCTTGTCTCAAACTATTTCTGCCCTGTGTGTAACCTCTGTTCCACCTTTTTTTCATTCTTCTGAGACTGCAAGGTGAAGCCCTTCAAATTGACTAACTCGGAGCTATATCTTCAGTCCCAACAATTCGCTTAGGCAAAATGCATGTACATCTTAATATTGTCTTGGAAGAGTCTTTGAGTTCTTACATTGATTTTCAATTTTTATTTTTCAGATGGACTGTCACAAGTTCAATGCGTCAGCAGTCATTGTGGCACAACGGGTGGATGAGACCTACCTTAGCGAATTGTGAAGCATTGCAAGTGTGTGACAGGACTACGGTTAGACTACTACGGTCCTTGTCAGGCTTCGTCGGGACACTCACAGGTACGGGATAGGTCTGTTGATTAGAAGATGGAATAATTGCAGTGGCGAATCCAGGAATTGAAAATAGGGGGAGCGGGGCACCAAACCCAATTTTTGAGATTTAAAATGTTTTTGGTTATGGATTTACACTATATATCATGTACAAATTTAGAATTTTTATCATTATGCATTGTGAAAGAGTGGTTTCAAATTATGGGGGGGGGTTGACCCTTGTGCCCTACCAAGCTAATCTGCTACTGAATTGATAGTAAAAGTTTTATTGATTAAATAATTTTTTTTTCTTTGCAGTCCAGAATGAATCAACATTAAACACTTAGAACTGGGAGAATACACTTTTTTGTACTTATATATGAATGTATACTTTATGTGGCATGTTATTTCCTGTTTTGAAAAAAATACATCCTTATATGTGATTCTCCTTCAAATGTAGGTAAGCTATGGCAAAGAAACGTTATTATAAGTTATCAACTGATGATTACTTTCCCTTTATACGAGGAAAGCAAATATATGGTGGTAATCATGTAGGGAAATCTGCAGCTTTTCATCCTTTCCAAGGGACTATGTAATTGAATGAGGTTTAATACCTTATTATATGGGTCTATTAAGCCTATAAGGAGTAGGATGTGCATGCTTTCTTGCACCCCTACCTTGAAACAAATTTGATTTAGAGGTCATTTACATCTACAGTAAAGTTCTTCTTTTCTTTTAAAGCACCTTGAAGCATGTTCATCTAAATGGAAAATGTATTATTATTATTATGAAGTTGTATTCTTAAAATCGTAGATGGCAAATTTTTTTGGGGGGCGCTCGCCGCCTCACAAAAAAATTGAACTCATTTGATGGTTAATGACTTGGATTTAAAATCCAAATATCAATTATTCCACAAACACTCGGCTTACCTTTAAATCTGCTTTTTCTTTCATTTTAGGAGAGGAAGATGTGGAGATTACAATGTACAACAGTAAGATTGCCCAGAGGTTTCTTCACCCGATATCTGCATAGCAATGACACCCCCCGGAAGCTGCTGTCCTATTTGTGGTATGTATTTTCGATTTCTTTAAGGATTTTTTTGCCCAAAGTTTTTGTAATTTTAAAGTTTTTATACCACTAGGTAGATAATGATGGATAGTAAATGATTTGGTAATGGTGATTATACAATTGTCATGAAGACTGTTGTGATGGTTCATTTGTTGGCTGTCTGTTAGGATTACGATGAAGAACAATTCCTTGTGTGGTTTTTTGGGGGACTCAATCTTAGTCCAAATCCGCGCAGTGAGGAAGTTCCTAACTCTTAAAAAGACTGATTAGACCGGTATTATAGGGGTGAGGGGGGCAATCCATGACCATTATTTCAGTGCAAAATCTTTTGATGATGCCACTCCTTCAAATTTTACTTATCATTTCCCAAAAATTGGACATAACGTTACATATGCTGCATGACGTTGAACATGTGCTTGTCAGACTTAAAAATGGCTCAAAAACATGATTTTACGTACAAGAGTTTTTCATTTTCAGGATTAAAATCTTTTTTTTAGCATAATCAAAAGAAGACAGCAGATCATACATTTTTTTTCTTTGTCTCATTTCAGCTGGTCAAGTTCGTATCTTATTCAGCGAACGAGAGTAGACAGGGTGTCACAGCATCAGGTAGTCGGGGGTGTCATTGGATTCTGTCTTAGAAGGGTTACGCAACAAGGTTTCAGTGGTAAGTGTTTTTAATGGTCTTTTTGCCATTTAGATATTTTAATATGAGAAACATGCTATGATTGTATGAATTACATTTTTCCATTATTTACGCTTCTTTGTCCTGATGTGTAATGTGGTACATGTATTCATAGGATTTTTATTATGTTTTGAATGTAATTAAATACTAAGACAAAAAGGAGACATTTGTCTACAGCTAATAGCCTTTGGACTAAGCTAACTTTTTAGTTGTGTATTTCTGCATGCATTATTGATTCAATCCAATTTTTGCCACCGCCATTGCCTATTTCCTTTCAGTTCCTTATTGTGGTAATAATGAAATAGCTGTGAATAATTTACATATCTAGCATAATTCAAGTAAAGCATATTTTCTTTTACTTCATTCATGTGTTATTGTTTTCTTCATATTCTATATAACTTTAATCTAACTCGGTGTCTGCAATCGACATCTGAAATAAAGTTATGAATTGATTCAATGATGAGAATATGTATTGTCATCCGTTTTCATTCCACCTTTCCCTCCTTCTCTAGGCCGATGTGACCTGTTTGGATATCTGAGTATAGAGGGCGACATTGTAGTCTTAGTCAAACCAATCGTGGACAAAATCCTACCATTGTACAGGTATGCTCTTAACTCAATAGATTTTGTTTGTAATTTTCTTGTTCTTTCTGGATTGGGGTATGAGTTTTCGATATTGTTGAAATAAAAATCCTGGCTCATTCGTAATCTATGCATGAAAGTGTTATCTTATTCCGTTTTAGATGCGATTTCTCATTTTTTAGAGATGATATGAGTCTTGGAACATGAAATAAAATACTGGTTTGATCAAAATGACTGTATAAATGGGTCCTCTTTGTTAGCCTTAGCACAAAACTATTTTTTACATATTTGACTGAGGTATATTGATGTAAATGGAAAGATATGTGGACTTTGATTAAAATTAAAATACTTTTTGCTTCCAGAGCCCCGTTGCATAAAGAGTTATTATTATAGTAACTTTGCCATTAGTGGTAACTGGTAATGTTGCTTAACAGCCAGTCAATTATGCATTATTTCATGAAAGTTACCATTTATGGCAAAGTTACATATATTATGATAGTAACCCTTTATGCAACTGTATGAGCCAGATCTGTAAAGCCTATCTCACACTGTGCGATTTGCTGCGATGCGATTTTTTGAACAAATGGCAACTCTCCTTAAATGTGACTATTCCAACATTCAAATTATCTTATGAGATGCAATAAATATATAGGAACAATGGAAGCGACTTTTTTTCCCCAATGCGATCCGTTAATTGGGAGTAAATGTCAAACTAGCTTAAAATCGCAAGATCGCTGTGACGTCACTGCGATATAGAAACAATTTGATTTTAACAGAGGAGTGGGTTCGTAATAGCCGTGGAGCAGATCTCTGTACCGCCGAAGCACACACATAGGTTGCAATCAATGTGAAAATGACTGGCATGTTCTGTGGAATGAAGAAATAAAGGTTCGGAGTATTAATCATCAGTAAGGGTGAAGGGATCAAAACCTGTGCCTGGTGTTTTTGAGTGATTACTTATATGGACTGTTATGAAACCCTCCAAATGTTTTCTAAAACTTCATAATAATTATATTGATTTCATAATCCTGTTTATTCCATACCGACAAATAAGGACAATATCTTATAGCCTAACAACTCAGCAAATGACTGATGAGAACTTTGTTTTTATAAGAGTGGGAAAAAAATTATAATCTTAATATCCAAGGATTTTTTTTCAGTTTTGGATTAAAAATCAAGACTATACACAAGTAGGCTCAATCATGCAGAACACAATTCATATATTCACCCATAATCATATCTTCCTTTAATAATATGAGAGATGTATTTTGACAAAATCATGATTTTGTCTAAGAGGTTTATGTGTAATCTTCCTCTCGTTAAAACAACGTTAAATACTCCTTCTAATTTTGAGAAAATTATATTATTTCTCAGATTTATTCTTGCAACATTAAACAAATTCCATGAACCCACTTCATTTGCATTCAAATTATACACTTAATAATGACATGCTGGATTCATATAGCACCTTATACATGTACATATTTAGAGAACGTCTCAAAGCGCTTCACAGACATACCATTACCCCCATCATCAGACTTAGGCTTGCCTGCATACAATGTGTGCACATTCTCCACTCCCTGAGGAGCATTTCAGTCCATTTACCTTTCATCTGTCCACTGATGAGGCACATTTCGCTGCGTTCACACTGCAGTGGTTGGCAGTGCTCTAGCTGGCCAGTGGGTCCGCACACACAGGACTGGTAGCAGTCCAGGTTGTCCCCCGAGTCTGGTAAACGTACATAGCTGCCAATGGGAACGAGGAATGAGGATGCCTCTCCAAGACGACAACCTGCCAGACACACCAAAAAAAATTTCAAGTTTTATTCAAATTTCCTTAAAAAGTCACAATGAATATCACAAACACATTGGAATAATCTTACATACAAGCACATACAATCATCATCATCATCATCATCATCATCACCATCATTATCATCATCACCATCACTTTCATCATCATCATCATCATCATCATCATAATTATCATCACCACCACCACCATCATTAATCTTGTTTTATGTATTACGTTTCATCACTGTCATTATCTTTATCTTTCTTTCATCATCTTTATTCTAATCATCAACACCATCATCATCACTACCATTATAATCATTTCCTTCATTATCATCACCATCATCACCATCACCATAAAACATCTTATGATCATCACCTTACTCCTCATTTTCTAGACCATCAAATGCTCTACACTTTTTAATCTCAAAAATCTTAAGACCCACTAAGCAACCTACCTGTGTTACACGTATGATGCTGGCAAACTTCCCGATGGCCGCACATCCCCCGATTCACCGAACACACCCCGTTGGCAACCTCCGTGTCGTTATTACATGGGTCCGCTCGGCAGGGCGTGGTGATATCAAGATGAGAGGTATGATGCTGACTAGGATCCAGGAATGGGTTCAGGGACACGCAGGGGGCATTGTCATCAAAAGGGGACAGGATGTTGCAGAGTCCGACAGGGTCGACACCCTTGGCGAGACGGGTCTGATCGATGCACTTGCTGAGGATGTGGATGCAATCAGACCTGTGAAGACAAAAAATAGATTGAATTAAATTGAATTGAATTGAATTTATTAACATCAACACATGATAACAATGCAAAGGAAATACAATCATACAATAATAAATATAATTTATGTAATATAATATGACAGTAAACACACAGTAGTTGAGCATATACATGTAGTAGCCAGTTAAAATTTATTTAAGCAATGAAACATATTAGATATTCCATCACTTCATTGATTATGAACATTAATGTGTACGCTATACCTAAAATGCTGAATAATGTTTAAGAAAAAACAAGATTTTATGAGCATACATGTACATTTTCTAAACAAAACTATTTTTCTAAACAAAATATTTCTTTTAAAGCTATACTTACTTGCAGATCATATTTGTGTGTGTTTTACGATGACAAGGTTTAACCTGTAGCGTGCATGCTATCGTCTTCCACATGTCCGATTCACACTCAGCGATGTCAAGCACAGGAATGTTCATGAATGGCATACGAATGACGCCCTCGCTCCACAGCAGCATGTCGTTTGCAGCGCCCTCATCAGAGCGGGATGAGCAACTCCGGAATAGATCAGTAGGTCTGGAGATATTTGAGAAACAAATGTGACTCATCATATCAAAATAAAGTTACAAGAAGAGAGTCAATGATATCGGAAAAATAAACCATTTTTCAATGCTTTTCCCGTATCGTTTTAACTCATTTTTTCACAGAGAACACATGAAACATTGAAGATTGAAAATATAAAAAATATTTCCCCCCAAATTTAACATTTTTTTGTTATTATGAGGATTTCCTTGACACTTTGCTGAGTTTGCTCAGCGATTTGTGTCTGATTTTGGTATGATGATATCTATCACTCAGGATTAATCATTAATTTCCTTTGTCATTCAAATTCTTTTTATTCAGCCATGAAACTATATCCATTTCAATTTTGCAAAGCAGGAAAACATGATTTTAAAAAATCAATTAGCTGCTTCTTCAAACAACAGTTCACTATTGATTGAGCCAACCAATTCATCACTTATAGTACAGATTTCAATTTGTATTACATAACAGATACATCAAATTTTTACGTAAAAACTCCCTGCAAACCATTTGTCTTTTATAAGTTTAATATCTAATAAAGGTAGAAGTGATGCCCCGTAGAACTTGTAATTTCATGTACGACCAATTGTATTCATATTGAAATGTTTTTAAATACATTTTTATTTCTGGCAGTTTGCGGTGCTTCACTGACCTATTATTGAAGTGTGCACAGTAATCTAACCCACTGCATCCAGGCTTGCAAGGCTCCTCAACTATAAGAGAGAAAAGGGGGGAAAAGGCAAAGTTAGATGGAAACAGGGGTTTAAAAGGAAATGTTTGAGAGTGATATTTGTTCAAGAGATGTGAAAACGTTTGTTACGATTTGTCTTTTTTTATTAAACAATCGACAGACTTCCTTCTGAATAAAAAACTATGGCATTATAATTTCTATTCAAATAATGAAAAGGAGAGTTATATATGTTTCTGGACAATTGAATCCCCTGATTAGTTCTTAATTAATCACCCCTAAAATTAATATTGGAACCTCCCAACATGTATTAAAATGCATGGTTTATTGGAACATACCATCTGCTAAGCAGGTAAGAAGTGCTTCCTCAGCAGGCTGGTATTGGCAATGTTCATCAAATTCATTCCATGTCTCTCTGTTGGACCATGATGTGGTGTACAGCTAAATAGGAGGAAAGAGGGATTTCAGATTTTCAGAATAGTTAAAGTTTCTAAAATCATCACTGTTTTTCTGCAGAGTAGATCAATCTCCTCATCACCACCACCATTATAATAATCATCATCATCATCATCATCATCATCATCATCATCATCATCATCATCATCATCATCATCATCATCATCATCATCATCATCATCATCATCACCATCATCATCACCACCACCACCACCACCACCATCATCATCTCCATCATCATCCCCACAAATATAACACCAATACCAATCACAAACTCCATCTATATCATGCCTACCTTGACGCATATATCCCTGCAGCGAGAGCTGATGGCTCGAAGACAGCACTGGAGATTAGCTCCATCCAGGGCACCAGGATGGGTGGGGCCTACATCAGGATGACTAACCTCGTTGCCAGCTGGGTGGGGTTGAGTGGGAGTGAGAGGAAGAGATATACATGATTATTTTCATATTTTGTGACTCATAAATCAGATGCAAAATAATTTTTTTTTTAACATCAAATTGGGGGGAAAATAATTTTGATTTTCTGAATCTTCATGTGTGCTCTGTCAAAAAATGGGGAAAACGAGAAGCGAAAAGTGTTTAAAAATTGATTATTTTGCCGATTTCCTCAACTCTTTGCTTGGAGACTTGAATGTGTCTCAATTTGATATGGTGCATCACATTTATCATTATGCCAATCCCTAAATTATCTCCTTTAATTCAAGAGCAGTATTCTATTCAAAATGAAAATAAAATATATTCCAATTAGTCCTCTGATAAATGAAGAACAGTTTATTTTTACCCCAATGAAAATTAAACCTTGTCCAGTTAGTTGTTTAATTCAAGAACAGATTGTTTCCATTAAAAATAGACTAGTAACCAGTTTGCCCTAAATCTTGCCAAATTTCTTTTCATTCATCATACGAGGCATGAATTTACTGTTTGGCTGATGATAGACTATTCAACTAAGAATACAATGTTAATATCAATCAAGAACATTGGTTCTTCAAATCAATTAGTCTAAGCCCACCTTGTCTGTTTGGCCTCATCCCACTAAGTCTACTTCCATTTCGTCTACAATCAGTTTGTCTAATTAGCTTTTGGCCTAATTGCCATTTCGCCTATTTATCATTTTTTATGATTTCCATTTGGTCTAATGTCCAATTGGTCAAAGTCATTTCCTGTAATAGACTGGTAATCCATTTGGGAATTAGATGAAAATGAAATTAGACAATTTGGCTATGAGACAAATCAGCAATTGGATAAAATAAGAATTAAACCAAGTGAGAAAAGGACCAAATATATATTAGACCAAGGGGAAGTTATAGACCAAATTGTTAGAAGACCATATGTGTTTAGTCCATGTGGCATTGGACAATCAGAAAATTGGACCAACCGTTGTTTATAGGCCAAGTGGATATAACCCCAGTGGCGTACCTGATACAAGAAGGAAACATTTCCACATTTCATCGTTAGGCATAGGCTGATCACATCCCTGTTCCAAGGCTTCCATTATAGCGCCCTCTGATGTCATATTTGTTAAAGTCTGCCGACAGACCTGCCGACATCTGGGCCTGGTGGAACGTTCACAGCAGTGTAGGCCTGAGAAGGGAAAAAATTAGGAGTGAAATTGGTTTAAATTATACACTAAGGATTTGAGGAATTGGTGAAGAGTTAATATATCAGGGTTAAAACTAATTCACAATATATTTATGTTCATACATGATTTTCTTCAGGATTTATTATTTTCAAAAGGAGAAATATCAACAGATGTTTTAATCTTGTTTTATGAATTACTTTTTGTCACTGTCATCTTTATTTCAATCATCTTCACCAACAACAATCATTGATAACATAATAATTTTTTTTCATCATCATCATCCTCTTCATCATCAGAAACACAATCATACTCAACATTATCATCACCGTCAACATCACCATCATCATTATCAGCAACACCATCATTATCATCATCATCATCATCAAAAACATTCTTTTTGCCATCACCACCATCTTTATCAACATCACCCAATTTTCTCCATTATCATCTTCCTCCACCTTTCAAACCAAAACCTCACATAAAACCTCCAAACTTACTATCTCTGGGGTTATGTCTTGGTGCCATGATGTTTGTATAGTTATAGACACATTGTTTGATGCGCTGATCGGTGCAGTATATCTCGATATCAAGCCCCATGTTATCGGTCGGGGACGACGAGTCAAAGACATCCTCACATTTATTCCGACACTGAGAACCTTCGAGGGCTAAACTGCAGCAAGATTCACGCCCTAAAATAAAGGAGTATTAGATAATAATTAAAAACATAAATAAAAATCAAAAGCTTTTTTTACTGATATCATCACATGCTTAATAATTATCTGAATTATTTTGTCATATTTCTTCTTTAAATAATAGAAAGGGAGAAAAAAATAAGATGATCAATCTTGACCTGCGTCCTGAGCAAGATAGCAATAGCTATAATTTCCAACACCGACAATCTGAATAGATTCTTTCAATAACAATATAAAATACAAGCTTTTTCACTAGATCATAATACCATATAATTTCTGGTCACGATGTATGCATTCAGACTCAATTAAAGCAGTTTTCTCTCACAAAAACTTGCAGAATAAAACAAATAAAAAAAACTCTGTTAAAGTGATTATTCTACGGCCTTGTGGGATCATTCAACATTTCATTTAGTCACAATTAACCAGATTTGTGAAAAATAGCTGTAAAAGTTCAAGCGCATTTCAGTTTAGTCCCAAACACACACAAAATTCACAGCAAGTTTAATAGAAATAATCAAAAGCATTTATCCAGATGTTTCATTATACCATGTTCGCCAGACACCCAATATTTCAATTCATTTTAAATAAAGGTCAACTGGGTAGGCCTACAGTGAATAAGTGTTTGAGTGACTTTGTAAATTATGCAAAATATATTTCACAATAATGCTCTGAAATATTTTGCCTTTAAATACTGTCTAATTTTATTGTACAAATATCAAATCATAAAGTATCTAAAGTACTTAAAAATCACTAGTTAAAAGTTTAAAGAGGGTTGCAAAGCCTAAGATTGGGCAAAGTATATTGTGTGATAATTAGAAAGCCTGAATTTTAAACCCACAGGAGCTTAAAATTCAAAATTGTAAAATGAATCTAAATCCTTTTCCAAGTAGCGATCCAAAACAACTACATGTACAAATGAGCCCCACAGAGCATAGGCATACTATAATTCAAGCTTATTTTCCCCCAAACAATAGGGCCTACACTGTTAAAAATTGCTGTAGCTTTTACAGTAAATTACTGGCAACTTTGTTGCACAGTAAATAACAGTATATTTGATGGTAGTTTCCTGTATCTTGTGGGAATTTATAATAATTTACTGTTGAAAGTAGATTACTTTAAGAGACAATTACAGTAAATTACCGTGCAACAGAGTTGCCAGTAATTTACTTTAAAAAGCTACAGCAATTTTTAACAGTGTACACTATAAATTATTGAAAAACATCTGTACATAAGCCACTTTCAATGATTACATTAATTTCATTATCTTCAATTTTAACAACACTTAAAAACTACTAAATTATAGGACATTTCACGAGCACAGCATCCTAAAAGACACAAAAACTTCACATTTTCATCATTCAATGATGAAATTAATTTAATTCTCTATTATTTTAACAGCACTTCCAAACAACAATCAAATAAAAGGAGATACGGGAGCACAGTGTCCTTGAAGACACAGGGGTCGGTATTCTTGAATGGTGACTGAAGTTAGTAGGCCTACTAAATATGTCACCCTATTGGTCGAGACAATAGCAAGGCCTACATAATATGTATATATTAGACCTACTAACTTTAGTCACCCTTTGAGAATACCAGCCAAACACTACGGTATATTATCATCTTTCAACAATGAAATTAATTTAATTCTCTTTTATTTCAACAGCACTACCAAACAACAAGCAAATAATCATATAGCCGGGAGCACACCAGCCAGCCTCTATCATCCCACGATGTCCCATCCCCGCTTCTGAAATTTATGCCGCATCACTCACTACGATTTACCTCACACCTAATCATGCAATGAGATTGTTTTTCAAGCCACGTTGAGCTAAATGTATTTATACCAAGTCTTTCTCTCACCTTTTTTTACCTCACACAACCCCCGCCTATTCTATATTTCTTTATTCCATTTTCCCCTGACTTTACCCGGTTTAATGCTGTAGATCTATACTTGTAGTAGTCAGTAGGGTTTTCTATTACCTACTTTTGATACAGGTATAGGTTTGTATTTCATCCTTTTTTTTAATGGACCAAAATTGTTTTCTAAATTTCTTTATTCCATTTACCCCGACTTTATCCTTATCCGGTTTAATGCTGTAGATCTAGACTTGTAGAGTAGTCTGTGTGGTTTTCTGTTACCTACTTTTGATGTATGTATAATCTTAATTACCTGGATTGTCTGAAATACTGCGATTGTAGGCCTATACCCTGGTTCTAAAGATAAAGTAACACACAAAGGGCTCCAAAAATAATTATTCAACCTCAAAGACAAAAAAAAATTAAAAAAAATACTAGCATAGTCACATCCCGTTTCACCATCCACAAAGACAAAAGTAGAAGCTCTCTGGATATATTAATAATATAAATGAAAAACAACTGCCACCCTTGCATAATGTATTTCCTGTTTCTTCTTCTCGTAAAAAAAAATGAATATTCTTCTAACATAATTTAATCAAACCCCATTCCTTTTCCAATTATTTCCCTGAAGACTAAAGTTATCTGAATACCTGATTTGAACAGCGCATTCGGTTGTAAAGGGAAAAGGGGAGGCCACTCTTGCTAACCTAACGCTTTACCCATTTTAACCACAAATTATTCCCCTAAACTAATGTAATCACACCCCCATTCAATTCCTAGCTAATTTTCCTAAAGACAATACAAAAGTTCTCTGAATATCTGTTCAATACATTTGATTATGAAAGAGAAAAGGGGGAAAAACAACTGCCACTCTTGGGTTATACTTTTTCCTAAAATTTTGTCTGTCATCGTCCTAATGAGACCGGTAGAGAAGAATTCACGGATTACTGGGAACGCTGAGAGAAGAGGCATATATCCTAACGTCCCTCTCCGATGGTATGGGAAGCAGTTCTTTTGTTTCCATCGCTTTTTCTGATTACTCCTCAGTTTCACTTCCAATGTTTTGACGAATCTCTCTCTCTATCTCTGGTTCTCTCTCTGTTGTCTTCATCATGTTCACCTCTGTATGTTACTGTCTATCTGTCTGTTTATATGTCTGTCTGTCTCTTTATCTCTCTTTCTGTCCTTATTCTCTTGCTCGGCATGGGTAGCAGTTCTTATCATTTCACTTCCTCTCCCTCTGCTCACTATCCTCACACCTTCCTTTTTGTTCTACATTTATCTTGCCCCTTGCTTTCATCTTAACTCTGAGATTCTCTTCATATTTCTTTTCATTCAGATTAATGTCTTCTTCTTTCAATCCATCCATTGCAACTCTTTCTTAGCCCCTCTTTTTCTGTCGGTCATATTTCTTGGCTATACAGTCTGTGTCAAATAAAATGGTACAGTTGGAAAACATTTTTTTATAGTGTGAAGGTTAATATCAACGTGGTATTGTTTGTTATTTTCATAAAACAGGAATATCACTCTTTCTTCTGAAATTTTTTCCATCACATTTGGTGCAGTATTTTTTGAGATATGACTAATTTTCTACAATCAAGAAAAATCCATTTTTCGCACGCCGTCCTATGCCTTTGTGTACGATTTCGCATTATGACCGTGAATTCAGCGCTCCAGAACAATAGAAGTGCGTAATTTCGATTTATTCCTCGTCGCACAAAACTTAAGCATAACCTTTTGTTTTACAAAAGCAAATAATACAGGACAAAGCGCATCAAAAAGAAAAATCTTTTGGCTTTAACTTTGTACCACAAACACACATTATATGAACAGATTTCACACCTAAATGATTTTTTTCCCCGACTGTACCATTTTTTTTTACACAGACTGTATTTGGAATTTCTCACTCATGCCTTCATAGTGTGTATACCCCTTATTTCTTCTTTTTCTCTCATTTCTCTCATGTCATCTTTTCCTTCTTTCTGCATTCCCTTTTATTATAATACATTGCTTCTCTTCATCACTAACTCCTCAATTTTCTCAATCTGTCCTTCCAAATATAACTGTGAAAATCCTGATCCCAGGAGAGGAAATGTCTGCAACAAATTATTGAGAGGATAACTTACTTTCATATCTGTCCAAACAACCAAACAGTTCTCCCTGTAGACAAAAAGAGAAAATCACAACTTATTTTAAATTCATGTACTTCAGTGTTCACTATGCTGTAGATCCAAGCACATCAAATATAAAGCAAATACTGTATTAGCCATTATTATCTATGTAGGGCGTTTTAGCTGTGCAATATTATGCCATGTTCCATGGTCTAATGTAAGTACTCACTGCTTTACACAATTTTAACTTTTTCTAATAATGATCATAGATAATAATAATTATATTGGATGGCTTTATTTCATGGGATACAAGAATATTCCACTTGTTAGGGCCTATATTGCACTCATCTTCAATTCATACAATATTGGCTCTAATTAGTGGAATATTTCTGGTATCCCATTCTGAGCCATCCAATATGATATAATTATTTTCAAGTACAGATATTTTCACAATTTTGGACTTATTGGGGAAATCGTGAGTGGATAATTTTGCAATTTTTGTGATGTTTTCAGGTTACTGTTGTTATCTTCATTAGATGTTAACTCATCAATCTAAATTTGTCACATCTGACCCAGGGACAGAAATTGAATACAAGAATTCTTAAATGCTTCAGCTCTTTGTCAGGGCAGTGTTCATATTAATCATGTGTCTACGCTCAATAAGGACAATAAATATATCTATATTAAAAATTATTTTATCATCATAAATAAAATTTGACCCACCTCTTCAGAATGTGAACATGCCGCTGCCACTTCAGAGAAAGAATGTGCCTGCAGAAAGAAAAAAAAAAGAAAGACAAATACATAAAGATGTTGTTTTTTTTTTTATCTCTGTGAAAATTAGGAAACTATTTAACAGACATTGATAGATATTGTAGAGAGTGTTTGATAATACTCACTAAATATAATACTTCATGTATATGATATTTAAGGATATAGTGAATAATCCGACTTTCATCTTTTTATATTCTGAAGAGAATACCTACAATGTAAATATAATGACCATTTAAATATCAAAACAAACAAGATATTGTGGGTAATTTCAATATTTCTAAAGGTAAACATTGCAAAACTACATTGTCTTTTGCATCCAAAAGGTAAAATTCCTGCAAGTGGTGGGCGATTTTTTTTTTCTTCTTCTTCTTTTTCTTTCCCCTTCTTTGAGGGCAATTTCCATATTTCTCAATATAAATGTTGCACAACTTTTTTCTTACTCCACAGCTACAAGTGTGAATTCCATTATGCTGTTCCTTTCATTTCTTCTTTAAACCCCCGTCCATACACACACACACACATGGCAATGGATAAAACAGACCAGAAATAAATGACTTTATTCAATCAAAGATATTATGATTAAGAGCAAAACCCCCAAAGTGCTGACAGATTTCCAACCAATGACTATTTCCGTCTCTCCAATGGGTGTCTGACGATAAAGGTTATTCTTAAAAGCAGGATTCAGGTTTTGCCACTGAACAATATTGAAAGTACTTCCATAGAAGGACTTCCATATAAAGCCGTCTTGGGAAATGGATTCAAATAAATTATTGCCCGTAAAATAAAGACTTCATCAAGATTGTAATGATGTTTATAATAATAACTGATTTTCTGACTTAATGTAATAAGTAGGCCTACATGATGCTGTATTGCACTGAAAATGTAACTTTTTAGTACAAAGTAAAAGGTAAATCATAGTGTGGTAAATTTTCTCATAATTTTTTCTAAACCGAAGGGACATAAATAACAACAAAAAAATTGTCATCACAACAAATAATATCGAATAGACAGCATACACTACATGAATTTAAAAACTTTTACAACATTCTGTAACTTCCACTTTAAAGCATCTGGATTGTAGATGCTCTTCAAATTCGGTACGACTAAAGGAATGAGGATGATGCATTTAACATTACTTCACGGCAAAGAAACGCTTTATCTTCATAGCGCATGGAATTCCGCGGCAACAATCGACGAAGAGGGGCGGAGTAATGAATTGCCCTTCCGTTTCATTTAGAAAGGGCTGGATGATGTCTGGTGTGTAATAACAGGAGAAGGTTGTATGAATGAGCACTTGTCACTTGTCAGGGTGTGTTTGATCTTACATTTTGCCCTGTCCCAGGCTGAAAAGCAATCAGGTACAGAGTCAAGATCTATCGGCTTCTTGCGCTTTCTTTTTACGCGGGAGTCTTAATCCGTGGGTTTGCTGCTCTTATGGCGGTATCTCACTTTCCATGAGACGGATTTGAGACTAGTCACGGAGACGTCTCAGAGATGTCTCAAAGAAGTCTCAGAGATGTCTCCTGAGTCTCATGACGTCTCATGAGTTTCCGCAATGGCTCATGAGTTGTGGAGATGTCTCAAAGACGTCTCTGAGACATCTCCACGACAGAATTTTTTTTATCAGAGACGTCTCCAAGTATCGGAGTCGCGGAGACGTCCCCGCAAAATGAGATACCACCTTTAGATTTCTTCAGCATGTCGTGCTGATAAATATTGTGCAACTATCATAGAAATTTTATTTTTTGAGATCCAGGATATGATTTAATGAAAGAATGAGAGTTTTGACTTCTTTTATTCAGTAAAAATTTTGGTCATAATTTGTTTTATTCTAAAGCAGCATTGTGCATATCTTGTATCTTGTAAGATTTTAACTAAATCAGTTTAAATACATAAGTTACTTGATCTTGGACAAAGTATTCAATTCATAAAGCCTACACTAACTCTCTTATCTTGGGATAAAATAGAGAGTGTAAAATGTCATAATATTGACAAGTTGACAAGTTTTACAAGTAAAAGACAGAATATGGGGACACTTTTTATGTAAGGGGACATATCCTCACACGACAATGACAGTCCCACTGCCTGCCCATGCATACAGACTGCGAATGGGGATGGGAATCGACTGGGACACACTTTGCCTCACACCAATTTGTCAAACCGCATTTGCTGGTAATTGGCACCCAGTGGTTTTACCAACTGGGATAATTCAGAACCGACCGTGATCCACCACATTTGGCAGAATTATTTTTAGTTTTGGGGTGAAGTCGGAGTTTAAAATGTGTATCTCATTCAGGTGGGGGAAAAAAGTTTGCTTCAGACATTTTGTGCTCTGAAAGGTTGTATTGCCTTGACCAAGCATCCCCAATTCCCATCATGACTGATAAGGAAAAAGAGAAATTGGCAACAGTTTTATTGAGATGATTACTTGGTTTGGCAGAAACTTTTAATGTTTGCAGCAGACAAAACTTTGCTCTGTTTTGCATTGGTAAAAGTCTTCACAGCAGTTTTGTCTTCTAAAAATTATAAAATTACATATAGGCCCTTTTGTTTCTAAGTTAAATTTTCTTCATTTTCCCCCCTATTTTCCCTCTCTTGTTCTTTGTGATGTGGCTGGCAGAGTAGCGGAGGAGTTATGTAGAAGTGTCCTGGTCTAGTGGTCTCACCACTTGACCATGATTCAAAAAGACCGCAGGTTCGATTTCCGCACCTGCACTTATGTTCCTTGAGCAAGGCATTTTATCTACATGCTTGACCCCACCCGAGGTGATAAAAATGGGTACCTGGCAGGATTGCGAATGCTACGTGGTTCGTTTTAGCATGTGTGCACTTAACCAACGACCGGCTGGAATGCTCCTCAGGGAGTGGAGATTGTGCACTGTAAAAGTGCTGGATTGTAAATGAATCCAATGACCGGGGTACTACCTGAAACATGAGTGTAGATCAAGCAAAAGGGACGTTAACAGAGCAACCCAGGCTTCTGCCCTTCTGCCAGCCATGTGCGACTTTGTTCCCTTGGCTTTTACATCCATCTGACCCTGAGATAGACTGGACACACTAAAGAGGTATCACTTTCCCCACATCAAAGAAAAGTCAAGGTCGACATAGACACCCCACAGAGAATCTACCCTTAAATATTCAATATACTGGATGCCTTTTTCGGTGTGAAATTGATCTAAAGGTTGGTGTAGGATGGGGTATTCAATGACATGGTCTGGATGACTTTTAAGCAAATATGACCAAAGGGTTTCTTCACATTTATCCCTATTTTTCAGAAATAAAATTAATCTTTTTCATTAATTTTAGCAAATTAAAAATTGAAAAGAAATTAGCAAATCATGAGAATTTTCTGTGTTTGTTTTTATAGTGACTGCACTGTATTTTTAATATAGCATTGAATCTTTTATTTTTGTGAAATATACAGAGTGAGAGGGGCAAAGAGATACAGTAACACAACAGCACATGGCCATTACTTTAATGGATATAGCATATTAATCAGTGTAAAATATGAACCCATAATATATTGAAAGAGTACTAGTAATGGATTGGTATAACAATTCTCTTTGTGATATCTGGATATTTCTTTCATCAGACTTCTGCATCATGAGCTGGTATATCAATAGTTCATTTTTCAAGAAAAGAAACAAGATGAAGAAGTAGAAGAGGAAGATGGAGAAGACAAAAAAGATGACGATGAAGAAGAACAAGAACAAGAACAGGAAGAAGACAAAGAAGAACAAGACGAAGAAGAAGAAGAAAGACAACAACCTTGAACCTTGAATTGTTGCACCCGAAAAAGCTAAAAGTCAAAAAGAAGAAGAAGAAGAAGGGAAAAGAAAAAGGGAAAAAAAGAGAAGAAAAGGAAAGAGAAGAAGAAACAGGAAAGGAAAAACAAAAAGGTGCAAAGGGTAAAACAAAGCAATCAACAACAAAAAAGATAGAACAAAATTGAGAGAAGGTACCGCATACAATTATAAGTCCACGCAGACAAAAAGAAAGACAAAAAGAAAGGCGAAAAGGTGATGATGATGTTTTATTAGCGTTGTAGTTTAGATAGGAGGGAGATTTCCATCTATGGTTGCGCAGGTGTAGATGGTTTGTAATAATATTGTGAAGGTGGCGAGGCATATTAGGAGGCACATCATGGCTTCTATATCATGTAACTGTCATGATGCCACAGGGAGGCTGCTCACAGAGACATTCTGAAGAAACATTGGCCCGAATTCACAAAGGTGGATTCTGCAAAATCCACGGATCTGTGGATTATGTAGATTTTTGGTAATAATTACGCTTAAGTTTAGCGCGTACTATGAGAAAGGTCCAATATGAATGCATGATTCTGTCACAGAATGCTAAATATAGGCTTGTCTGTTTATTCAAATTAATTTAAATAAACTGTTGACTCAACAGTGGACTCATTAATTCAAAACAGTGGGCTCATTATGCCAAAACCACAGCAACTGGCGTAAGTCTAGCGTGTTATCACAAAATCACGCATTCATATTGGACCTTTGCCAATGTGCGCGCTAAAATTAAGCGTAATTATTTCACAAAATCTACATTATCCATGGTTTCAGTCCACATTTTGGAACCACCTTTGTGGATTCGGGCCATTACTTCTGAAGGTGGTATCTCACTTCGCAAAGATGTATCAGGGACTCTGAGATTCTGAGATGTCTCACGGACGTCTTTGAGAAATCTAGAACAACAACAACAAAAAATCGTGTTCGATTTTCCCCGCGACTCATGAGATGTCACAGAGACCCGGGAGACGTCTCCGCGACTAGTTTCAAAACCGTCTCAAAACCATCCCAAACCCGTCTCACACCAGTCCCAAACTAGTCTCGAATCTGTCTCATGCCAAGTGAGATACCACCATTAATGGAGATGTTCTCTTTGACTCTTTCATGACAGGGAATATTTGATCTGCTGCATATTGGCAACACTTACGCTTTTCTTTCATTGCTTAATAATTTCAGCAAAAAGTCAACATGTCTAGAATTTAATTATTTAGACATTATAAACTATCTTTAAAACCATGATTACAATGCTGTAGATGTTGATTTGTTTTTGTGTGAAATGCTGATTTTGATTTTGTATCTTTCCTGCATCTCACTTTTGTTGCCATTTTTATCAACTAATGTTACTGTGATGTTTCTTGTAATGAAATGAACCATAAACAAGTGTATTATGTGATGACGCAACTTGCAGGAACTTCAAATCTTTCTTGACAGAATGAGGCAAGACTTGTAAGGAAAACATGAGGCCCGCGAGATCAAACTTTGATTCAGACGACACGAATGAACAAACGCCTCAAGTACTCCCAACTTTCGTCCACCCACACCGAATCATGAATAGATCAATTCCTCCAACCTTCTTAAAGACGGAGGAAAAAATGAAAAAACAACAGCATGGAAGAAAACATAGCGGTCCAAAGTACATGTCGCCCCGTGGCATAAGAAAACCTGCCTAATTTTTCTGGGCTTGTTCAAGAAATATTTTGATAGGGAGCGAAGAGAGGGTTTAGAAAAGCGAATTAACAGAGAGAGGGAGGGGGGAATAACAACAGGCGAAAACATGAACGTGCATGTATGAAAAAAAAAGGAAATCATGAAATATTTTCCCTTCGTCTTTTCATAGGGACAATTAAAGAAGGTGGAAAAGTGGGCGGAATAGGTTGTATTTTTTCATCCTGGGGCATCGATGTTCCCTCGGAGATGTTGTTCGTGATGGAGGAGAAAAGTACGATGCCTAGAAAGGATGAGAGAATGTGATGAGGACTTGTCCGCGGTTCGTTTGTGTTGTGATTTGATGTTTTTGCGATTATTTTTTTTTTCCTTTTGACACTCTTCAATCTTCCAACGATTTTGCTCCTACCTTACTTTGAACAGAGATAATGGGTTGTGCCGCAGGATGGGGTGAGAGACAGACAGAGAGAGACATAGAGAGAGAGAGACTTACTACTGACATAAACACAATTATACAGATATTTACTTTCATAATTTAACTACGCTTTTGAACTTGTTAAGCAACTCCTCATGAACACATTGTTATTTTGTTAACCTGTTCATCAAGTTAAACTTTTTCTTGAGCATCTTGATAATTTTGGGGAAGTACACGTAGATTGCTATGATTGTACGCCTCTACTATTAAGATGTTGGCACACTTTGATGAACCCATTGGGCCTTTTATTGTGGAGCTACATGTACGTGTATACGAAAATCAAAGAAAAAAGGCACACAGGTCACATTCGATTTAACTTCTTGGTGCATTTAGATTCCTGAAAGGAGAAAAAGGCAAGAGAGAGAGAGAGAGAGAAAGAGGAAGAAAAGAAGTATAAGCACATTAAAAAATGGGGAGAAGAGAGAAGACTTACAAAAAGCCAGAGAGAGGAAAAGAGAGGTAGACCTCCAGAAAAAAAGTAGAGAGAAAGGGCCAAGAAAGAGAGAGAGAGAGAGAGAGAGAGAAGAGTAAAAGAGAAAGTTTGTGATTGACTATGATGACAATGAGTAATGATGATCAATTTTGTCTGACAGACAACCAGTCAAATTAATGTGTAATCAGAGATGGTCCTGTACACAGGGATATCAGTCTTAACTAAACTAACTTCATCATTGTCAAACATAATCTCTGTCCGTCTGTTTATCTGTACCTCTGTATGTGTGTGTATGAATGTCCGTCTGTCTGTCTGTCTTACTGTCCATATCTCTCTATCTCTCTCTGTTCATGTACTGTAAAAGTGGAAATATTCGCGGTACATTTATTTTCGCGGATTTCGCGCAAAGATTGTACGGCGCGAATTTAAAAACACGCGAATATATGAGCATGATTTCTTATGCATGCTTTGAATGGGGTTAAATGCGTTCGTACATAAATTCAGCCCGAATTTAAGAACCCGCAAATATGTTTTGCGGCCTCTGAGCGCGAAAAATTAATCGCGCGAAAATAACAGCGAATACAGTATGTCTGTACATGTGTATGTGTATGTGTGTGTGTCACTCTCTTTTATGTCTCTATCTTTGTATGTATATCTCTGTCTGTCCTGAAAGTCTGTATGTAGGTCTGTCTGTCTATCTGTCCATATCTCTCTCTATATGTATGACTGACTGGCTGTGTTTTCTCTCTCTCTCTCTTATATCTCTGTCTTTGTATGTATGTCTCTCTGTCTCTGCCCTTAAAGTTTTCCTTTGTTCTCTAAAAAAGGTGCTTAAAGTAAAGCACAGAATTTATACTTTGTCTTTATTTCAAAATGCCACAAAGGACAGTCTTTTTTGCTTGTTCAGATAAAAGCTCCGGGAGAGCTCCAAATCTTTACCTTTTTGTCTTTTCTTTCTTTCTTTTTACATCTCAGGTTGTAAGTCTCTTCCATTCATTCTCAATTCACATTAGGGCAAAACATTGGGCATCTTTGAAGAAACACCTGCGACTTTAATTGACTTAATTGAGCGAACCATCTTGGGCAACACGTCACATTCAATTATGCTCCCGATGGGGTGAGGGGGAACGGAACGGAACGGAGCAAGAAATACTGTGTTTACACTATGGCTCAGCTCGCGGGTTTGACAAAGCAATTTTATGTCGTGTAAACAGGATCCGTATGATCCGCGACCTGAGTTCAACACACCGTTTTTTGCTCCACCAGAATCGTAGGTTTTGATCCGGTAGATGGGTTTGACGCTGCAATTTTTCTGTGTGTAAACAGACAGCCGTGTCAAACTCGATGACCTCAAGGGCAGTTGTGGAATTCGGCTATACTTTACAATGCACATTAATGATCGTCCCATTACTTCCGGTCATGATCTGTTAGCCGTATTGATCTCGCCTTTTTTGTTCAGTATAAACACGATCACAGGTTCACTCTTTGAAGTGTTGTGCCTGTGTCCATGATTTGACACGAGAGCCGAGTCACAGTGTAAACGCAGTAAAAGACTTCCAAAAGGATGACTGGGGGAAGATGCCAGGGATTTAGGGGTTGACAAAGACGGAGAGGAAATGGGATGATGTCGCTTTGCTGCCACCACAGGCACGCCAAACCATAGTGCAATTGAACGATTCAGAGAGATTGGCCGTCTCTAGGTGCACTGTGGTAGAACGTTAAGGGAGATCAGACCTTGTTTTCAAACATTCATTGATCATTTTTGTTTGAATCTCTCTGGGTATAGGGTCTTCATAAAGTAGAGCATCATAATGAATGCTTTAAGCAAAATATTATGTAGGTTATTCCTTACAAAGAAATGTTTTATATTCTTTCTTGCAAGTAGGGTAACGCAATCTTAGTGCAACTATGGTTCAAATGGAAATAGGATCAGGGGGTGTTTCACAAAGAGTTAAGTACGCTTAAAAATCGCACTTAAATCGTTAGTTTCGTGCGTTATATTACGCATCACCTCATTGGACTGACCATGCTCAAGGGATGCGCGCCATTGTGAAATCTATCAATTAAATTGCGTGTTATAAAACAAGATGCGTGTAGAAGTGAAGTGCGACTTTAAGTCTACTAACTCTTTGTGAAACACCCCCAGGAATAGCTGGAGAATTAAGAGGAGAGAAAAGATGTAGTTTAAAGAATTGGGGTTTTGAAAGAATTATTGTCCTCTTTTAGGGGCTCCACATTCATTATTTAATTGGGGGCTTGGTATGAAATTTATATTATTGGTATGAAAAGTGTCGTTTAAATGTTAAAAATTGGGGGGGGGGGGCCTTGTACAGTGTAGGTACATTAGTGTCAAGCCCTCGACAATATAGGAACCATATTTTTCCTATATTACACTCACAGGAATGAGACAATTTAGGAGGTAATAATTTGAGATACTGAACTGTATAAAGACAAACAAGTAGGCGTACACATACAGTTTCGTTTTTACAATACAGCTTTAAGAATCGGCTCAAGTCAATGAAAAAGAACATGAATTCTGCCTAATTTTTTTTCATTTCAATTCTTCTCACGAGCAACACTAAACAGGAGGAAACATCACAGTCCCAACACAGATTACTTTATAAACATGAAAGGTATATAAAACCTGAAATTGTCAACAAATTTATGACAGACCTCCAATCCCTACACAGATGTTTCTAATCAAGGGCCGTTTTGGGAATGACATTTTCTCCAAATCTCAAGTTTGAACCCCAATGGCGGAGTTCAAGAGCACAATAGATTTAGCTCAGGTTTCTGACCATCAACATAAATCTTTGATGAAAAATATCTCTTCCTTTATCAAAGAGAAAAGAGAGGGGAAAATGTACCTATTTCTGTCCAGGGTGATAAATTTGTGATTTACATACGCTGGAGAAAAGAAGGAACATGGAGAAGTCAAAGGAATTGATGATACCCAATATGGAAAATTGTTTGCTTGATGTATTTATTATGGATGATTTACATCTTTAGAAATTGTGGAAAACTCTGGCTGAACTGCAGGGGAGTTGGAACTTTTTGTTCGTAAACACTCGGTACAGTCTTGTTCAACAATCATTTGTTGTTCACTTTAAAAGTTAAAGGAATATGATTTGCAAAATGTTGGTTCATACACCAGTCCTTCTTTTTTAAGAGAATTTTAACACCACTCTTTCTGGAAGTATAAAAGAACTTGGTGTTTTTTCTTAGGTTAGAAAACGATCCCTTTTGGAATCCTCTTGAAAAGTTAGGACAGTGGATAATTTCAACCTGTATATTCAGTTTTCTCTGTGTCAAAATCATTTTTGAAAGGACACTTTCAGAGGTTTAAAATTTTATATATTTTTTTAAATGTTGGATGTACCCCCTAAAAAATGTTGGATGTACCCCCACTTTATTTATTACGTTCTGAATGTTGTCCCTGCTTTATAATTAAGAAGTTATATACACATCTAATTTTACCAACACTTACAAATATTGACAGTAGATCTGAATTGTAAGAGTCGGTATCAGGACAACTACCCTTGGACATCTACCCCCCCCCCCCAAAAAAAAAAAAAAATAGGGTTAGGGTTACGTATATAGTAGGTGGTATATTTTTGGGGGAAGTTGTCCGGGGGCAATTGCCCAGGGGGTAGTTGTCCTAGAGCCATAAGAGTCTTAACTAATGCTTACCTGCATACAAGCAACATGACAGGGTCCTGAGACTGCATTAGAACAGCACCACTGCCCTGGCCATGCACTATCCCTCTGCCATATATCTGTACACGGAATAGAAAGATGAAATTACATAAATTAAACAACTGTTATGAAACATTTCAAATATTTTGTTTAAAGTAAATGTTTTAGCATTTCTTGAATTATCAGATTCAACAACACTTCTGAATATCAGGATAACTAACCCCTGGACAATTACCCCAGGACAACTACCCCAGTAATAAGGTTAGGTGTAGAGTTAGGGTAAAAATTTTAGAGAAAGCAGTTGTCCTAGGTAATTGTCCAAGGGGAATTACCTTTAAACCCTTCTGGAAGAACTTGATAGAACCTACAGGTCTCAGGTCCATGTGTTAGGGGTCCTTGGCTACATTTACAAATACATTTATGAGGTTCAAAGATAAAGTTTTGAGACAATGGGCCCTTATCAGGACAACTACCACCGGACAATAGAGTCAGGGGGTAGTTGTCCAGGGCAGTTGTCCAGGAATTAGTTTTCCTAGGACAACTGTGCCCTTATATACAACAACAAAAAACCTGGCCTCCCCCCCCCAAAAAAAAAACAAACAAACAAATAAACAGAAGCAAAATATGGATTTGTTTTGATAGAATTCAGGGTAAATCATTTCTACCCAAATAATGGCTTTGGGGTAAATCTTGGAGGAACTTGTGGTCCAGCATCCCTGTGGGGCTTGAACTGAGACACCATGCTCCTTTTAGGGAACCATGTGTCCATTAGTGTACACATATGGTCATTTGCGGTCCAAGATTAAAAAATGTGTCAGGCATATGTTCCAATCACACAGTGGGGGTAGACTAGTTTTTCTGTCAAAAAGACGTCTATGTCTGTGTTAAAATATAATTAGCCATGAGTGCAAAATGGTCGTTATGAATCTACCTAGAGAGGAAATTTAATAAGTTCTTTTCATTTAATAAAATATAATCTATAGACAAGGGAATGTTATAAAAAAAAAAGAAGGAAAAGCGTTCTGGTCAACAATGATATAATTCTAGATATCAAGGTATCATTTTGAAGGAAAAATTATAAAAAAGAGAGAAAGAATCCTATAAGATTAAAGTAAATTTCCCTCCTTTTGTTCATTCATATACAAAGTGACACAGAAGTTATGTTGAGGTATAATCTGATTCACAGATGGCATTTTATGAAAATCCAAGAAAGTTATTTGCATTACTGCAATTTCAAAACTACTGCTAATGCGATTAACCTGACAATAACACTGAATGTGTGAATTTCTTCATAAAATTTCATATTTTGATGATTGGTGAAAAATATGGTGATCCTAAATATTTCAGAAGTATCATTTCCTGTTTGTTCGTTGATTTCAAATTTTGTGTATTGCATTGTGGCCTTTTTTTTTCCGCAGATGTTAGAGTTGGTACAATATAGCCTGATTGCAATGCCAAAAACAACTCTTCAGAAAGATTTGAGAAACTCTGTGGAAAGCTAAATGAAAATTCGTACAGTGTAAGAAGAGTGAAAAACCACTCATCTGGCACTTTACGTGTATATATATATATATGTATCTATTTTTATAACAAACATATATGCCTTTAATTCAGAATAATAGTATAGCAAAGTTCTCTGCATCCAATTATGAAATGTTCAACTTTGTCTTTCCTTTGACTTTCTTTAAAAGTTTAGAAATTGGTTCCATCATTTTCTCATCAGTGCAGATGCTTACTTGTTTTTCAAAATGATGAAGAACAAATTTGTTGACAGAAAAGGTATATCGTAGATTTCAAGACAATAGAATAAATAAATTTTTACTTCAAAATGATTGAACAACAAATTGGTTGACAGATGGAAGGGAGGTAGTGAGAGAAATATGACAATTTCATGACATGCAATCGGGCAAATTTATTGAAAAACAGATAAATCATCTCTATTTCATCTGAGAGCGAAAAGGGACTTAACTCTGTATTAAATGATAGAAGTTAATGCTTTTCTAGCATTTAACAGATTTTATTTATGACTGAAGTTCACTGAGTTTCATAGATTGATGAAGATGAATTATCTGTCACTTGGGGCAGATATAAGAATGACAACACACATCACCACCGGCTCTATGTGACAATACAATGGAATTTTCTCTCTGCGCTTGTTGGGTAGTATGCGAACCCTAAGAAACCGGTGACATTCGGGCATATTTTGATAACTTTAAGAAAGATGAAATCTTATCCTCCATCTTGATCACGAGATACGACCTCTGTATATGAACTGTCAATCATTGGCAAAGCTCCCAGAAACATTTCTCAGTTTAATGAGGATAATTGGAACTCGGGGGACGAAACTGTTGACTACCATGTATGCAAGGCGTCACCATGGGGGAGAAGGGTACGGAAGAGTGTGACTCCCTTTCCTCTCCCCCCCCCCCCCCCCCCCCCCCCCCACCCTCACCTCCACTCTTGAGTACAAAATTTTCAAATATAGGCTGTGAAACAAGTAAACACTCTAAATTACCAACACTTTTTTTTACTTACAGGGAAATAATGGAACACCCAAAATCTAGATACATTTCAAATTTTTTTGTTTGTTTTGTTTTTTGTATTTGAAGTGGGTAAAGGGGGAGGAGTTGTTGGAAAATCTACTGCCCGCCTTTTTAATTTTGTTAGTCCAAAAATTTCAGCTTTCTTGTCAGTAAACTTGATTGGTTCTATGCCAACTACCCCTGGACAATTACCCTGACAACTACCCTCCACCCAAAATCTACCACCTATCACTACACCTAACCCATTTCAAGGGGTAGCTGTAATGTCTAATGAGGGTAATTTGTCTGGAGGGGTAGTTGTGGGGGGGGGGGGTAGTTGTCCAGATAGGGTCCAACATACCCCAATTCAAACCTGTCTAGCCATACCCTCTGTATGTACAAGGGTAATATGGCTAATGTCAGTCACAAGTTCACATTCAAGGATGCTGAACCGGCCCATGACCTCATGTAAACTTGTCTTCATTCTGTAGTGACAGCACAAACAAATCTCTTGGAGAAAGTGATCAAGTCAAGATTTTTTTCTTGTTTCATTGGAGATGGCTTTGGAGATATTTTGATATTAGTGATGATTTTAAAAACACATTGATGACATTTGAAGCATACATTCATCACAGCCTTTGTCAGTCATGTTAAGTTTAAGTTTTGTAAGTAGATCATACTTGTTAAATATTTATGTAACAAATAAGTTCTGTAAGGCTAAACTGTCTTGTTCATAAGGCATTCAGGGATATATGTTTTCTACTTTTTCCTGCAAACTATCATATACCGAATTGTTATTAAAGTTTTCTTCAACTTGTCAAAGCATTAAAGTATGAAAAATAATGCGAAAATTGTGTGGTTTCTTCTAATAATTCTATTGAACATACTTATAAATCATCTATGTTTCACTAGGTTTGCTTCAAGTGTTAAACAAGTCATGGAAATTGTACCAAAGTATTACAAGTAAAGGTCTTCAGCAAATAAAATAAACAGATAAATCTTTATATTTTTCTCATAAATTATTCATCTTATAAACAGCCCACACTCCTCAAACAAAAGAAAGCTGTGAACATTAGACTGGGATATAAGCAAAAATCAACAAATGGTAATTGTGGGCGAAAAAACTAACTAACCTAACTACCTAACGGAAAACCATTACCAAAGTATCGGTGATTGGCACAAAAAACCAACAGATATATCATTCATCCGACAAAGTAATGCTGGTAAATAAATCATCACAAGTCAGATTCAAAGACCTAATGGCTTCGGTATAAATCAAAACGATATAATGTCAAAGATAAAGACAAACCCGTTCCTTCATTCATGGAGGCGTATTTGGTCGAGACCAATGTCTCCATCGAGACAAAATGACAAGTTCAAGCTCAAGCATTTTGTTTTATGGTGTTTACATTGACAACCAGGCGGTCTATGACACTAGATTTCTATTTGAACTCTCATGATATAGATGAGCGAAAGACTTAAAAGAGAAGAGAAAGAGAATTTAATCTTATCTCCCAAAAATACCAGAAAGATTGATTGATGAGCAGGCTCTAAATTGAAATTGAAAGTAAAACCTTTATCGGTGGGAGTTCAGAATTTGGCAAAACAGCGCTACCTCGTGACCTATCGGCATGAATGCAGCTCAGAATAACTTAAATCCTTAGATTTGGACTAATAATATTTATGAAAATCAATATACCCTAAACAATATGAACTGTTCTGAACAACTATAGCAATAATTTTGAGATTGTATCAGTTATTTTCAAAGCAAAAAGAAATTTCTATTATTTTGTTCTGCATTGTTAATAGTTAAAAGTAGGTTTATATTGGTAAAACGTACATTTTTCATAAATCACTCTTTAGGAAAGTTTATTAACATGTAAAAGCAAATGGTATTCCCTTTACAACAAAGAAAAAATGGTCACTTTACAAGTATATATCTGTATCCATTTCCTACATTCATCTTTATTCATAAGTCCTCTACTTCTAAGAACTCAAAATCTTATAATACACTGGAGCATATTAACCCAGATATTCATGCATATCGGTGAGTTATAATAATCCACACTTTTTCCCACACTTTTCTAGGCTTTACTGCTCACTAGAAAGTCATTATTTTAACCCAAATGTAGAGTGATGATCTCCATGACGACTGAAAATTCTACTACTATCCTGATATCACATCATCATCTTCAACGACAAGTGTGACATATTTCCTTCAAAATTGGTGAGTAATTGCTGATGAGGTATAATTTCCAATAACTCCCATGCGTCTATTAAACCTTATTTACCATCAAAGAATGTTATTACCTGATGTAGTAATTTCGCTATTTGATACTGGTCAGACACATGTAGCTAATGTAATCGTGAAAATATTCGTGGTACATTAATTTTTGTGGATTTCGCGCGAAGATAGGTAGGCGCGAATATAAAATCCGTGAATATATGAGCATACTTTTTTATGTTTGTATTGGGAGGGTTCAATTGTGTGCTTACGAACATGCAGCGCGAATTCAAGAACCTGTCAACATTCTTTGAGGCTGGTCAGCGAATACAGTATATTGTTATACTGAACTTCTTCAAATGCATTTTTCCATGCATTTAAAACTTGTTTAGGATATCTCATTAAATTCTTAATACAAAAGCTATCACGTTTTAACCTTACAGCATTAAAGAACGTTGTTTGAATCTAAACAATTTGAAATAAAAATGCATTCTAGTACCAACTTTATTGTGGTTTTTTTTTCTCTATATTTACACCTGTAATCAATCTCAGAGTTGTCAAAATATACATAAAGTTGCATATGTTTGACTAAGACTTTCTCCAGGACTTTCTACAAATGTGACAGGTAAACTGACATGTTTTCATTCGGAAGGAGAGACGGAAATACTTTTGATTCATGCGATGTAATTTTGTTTTCATGAACTTTTACGTCCACTTGAAGCAGAGATAAAGATACAAGTCAATCAACTACTTTGGACAATAAAAAGAGAGATAAGTACATTGACAATCCAAAAAGCTTTGCCCTAAACAAAATAGACAAAATGACAACTGGACACTCTGCTCATTAAAAAGATTTACATCTGTTTGGAAAAGCAAAACTGGGAGGTCTTCTTTATCTTATCTGTTTAACTAGGAAGAAATCATTATTACGTGGCGATAACAATCCAACTATTTCAAATTTGCTTTGTGCTTAGTGAACTTCTCTAATGGTGAACAGAAACATTTTGTAAGGCACAATATGGGAGAAATTATTTTCTTGTGTGCTTGCCTAATAATGCAACAAGTAATGTATTGTGTCTGTGTGGATTTGGACAAACTTGTATGAAACTAATGATAAAAAGTGATGATGGTATTGATTTATCGTTAGACAATTGAGCTTTCTCTCAGAACATAAATTGATAAATTACATGACTAATTCATATCCATCTTCCATTTTAACTCAAAATCAGTTATCAAAATTGATATAATAACTACACAATGTATAGATGAAACTATGTGTACCAGAAAAAGGGATCAATCATATAATCACTTTCTCTAATAACTAAAAAAAAAAAAAAAAAAAAAAAAAAAAAAAAGGGGGGGGGGGAAGAAAAGTAGACCGTTTTTATCCATATTTTACCCTGAACTCTTGAAAGATTAAATGTAAATAACATAGATTTATTATACGTTGCTTCAGAAGGGTTAACACCATCCTCTCTTCAGCATCAAATAAAGGAAAATAGGTGAAGAATGTAGCTCCATGAAGGACTGAAATCCTTGGCTCAGCCAAGTAAAAAATTAGGCTTGTTGATAGACGAAGAAAAGAGGGTTGCAGATTGGCTAGGTAAACCAAGAGTGTGTTCAATGTCCAGTTTCAAATTTAAACGCCAACATGAATCATGATACAAAACGCAATTACAAAACGCTGATATAAAGAAAAACAAAGAGGGTGTTCATTGTCCCCCATCCCCGGTCGTAAAAATAAACGAGTTTCAAATCTCAATTAAAATTTATACGCTGAAAATTTAAACGCCGAAAAAGATGCGTTTATAAACACAATCAGCTTCAATTTTACGACCTTGAGCATCGCGATTGCAACGAAATGCGACATTGAACAGGATTGAGTTTTCAAACGTGTTTAAATGTGCTCTCGCAATGGAAGCTTCCGGTGCAATTGAAAAAAGGAGAAGATATTTGTTTTTTGAGAGCGGGGAATTTAAAGACGATCGACGTATAAACACGTTTAAATTTTGGACACTGAACGGTGCACCGTTGATCGCGTTTGTGTTTGAGTTTTGTGATTGCGTTTTGTATAATGTTTAATGTTGGCGTATAAATTTGAAACTGGACATTGAACACACTCCAAGTTTGAACAAAGAGTGAAACTGACTAGGAATAGATTATATGGAAAAAAAGCAGCAAAGAAAATGGGATTCCATCAGGATTTTAATCAGAGACCTCCTGATTGCTAGACAGGTGCTCTACCGCCTGAGCTATGGCAAACCCTTATGACAATGTCCGTCCTAGAGAATCCCTTAGCTTTTAATGCTTGAGTGATCAGAAGCTATAGAACCTGGCATAAACCTGAAGGATATAATCAACTTGGGGATATCAGCTCTGCATTGCAGCTCTCTTGACAAATTCAGGCTTGCAGCTCAAGAAATTTCTTTCAAGTATCGACTCGGGTCTGCGCCTTCAGACTAGCTAAAAGACTGGGGATGGCACAAATAATCTTCCAACTTGATGAGGAGGAATCGCTGGTGAGATTTAAAGCCACCAAGATGACCCTGACTTTGGGCTCCATGATGACAAGGTTTATTATCCTTTAATGCTGTTTATTAGTGCTACCTCATTCTCTACAATGACAGTGACATGATAACAGGTTCTAAGGGGGGAGTGGTGGGTAGGGAAGACCGGTAGAATGGTAGAAAAGAAGAAAGATGCAGTCCCCAGTTATGTTTGATCGGAAAACATCCAAGATTCAGTATTTACTGGTGCTGCCTCATTTTCTCTTAAAAAATGAAATTATAAAAGGTTCTTAGGGGTATGGTAGGGAGGGAGGGAGGACCAGAAGAATGGTAGGATAGAAGAAAGATGCGGTCCCCAGATACGTTTGATCGGAAAACATTCAAAGTTCAGTATTTACTGGTGATACCTCATTCTCTCCTATAAAGATGAGAAGATAACAGGTTTTAAGGGGGCGTGGTAGGAAATTTGAAGAAAGATCATTGGGGTGTCAGTAAATACTCTTGAACTGTAGACTCAAGAAGAATCATCAAGACAGAGACTGGATTCCCAAGAAAAGACGGAAGGAATTCTAAACAAGATGACAGCTTGATCCGCTAAGCTGTCAAGATATGTCTACCAAGGAACTAGGCGAATCTTCCAACCTATGTTTACACTCTGACAATCCCCGTCATATCAGGAGAGAGAAGGAGAGAAAGAAAGAGAGAAGGAGAGAAGGATTTTAAAAGAAATAGATCAACTGAGAGCATGCAATAATGAATGAAGAAATAAGTGGAGAAGAGAAAGGCTAGGCAAGAGAAAAGATAGAATTGATGTAAAAGAGAAACACAAAGAGGAGAGAATCCCCGTCATACCAGGAGAGAGGAGGAAAGAACGAGCAAAGGATTTACAAGAAATAGATCACAAGGGAGCAAGCAAGAAAATAGTAAAATAAAGAAATTAGGGGAGAAGAGGAAGCCTAGGAAGATAGAATAAAGATAATTGACGATAAAGAGAAAAAGGGGAGCATTAAGGACAACTAACCCCTGAACAATTACCCCCACAACAACTATGCCCTAGAAATAGGGTTAGGGTTAGGTGTTAAGTTAGGGGGATAGATATTTGGTGGGGGTAGTTGTCCGGGGGCAATTATACAGAGGGTAGTCGTCCTATAACCAAAGAGGAGAGACAGTCTGATAATGATAAACAAAGGGCAGCTGAGAAGAAAAGATGAGGAGAGATGAAAGGAATAGACAAGGAAGAGGAGAGATGGAAAGAGAAAGAAAGAGATGAAATTTGAGCAAATATCCCGCTTTCCAGAATCAAGTTGAAGGTGTGGGTCACTTTCAATTAGTCACGGAATAAGACATGACTGTCTTTGAAGCCTGTTCTCACTCACTCATGCTCTTTATTTCAAATCATCTTCATCTTGAGTATCTGTGATCAATCATGGTATGTTCTCTCTCTGCATCACAACTCATTCTAACCGCCCCTCTCTTTCTTTCTTGTCATCTACGTTTCTGTTATTTGTTCTGTTATCTTTCTGTTTTTTCCACAAGCTTGATCAATCTAACTATCATCAGTTCTTCATTAATCATTACTATGTATAAAAAAAATTCGTTTCTTCAAAAGTGAACATTTTCAGAGTTTTGTGACCATCGCAAAATCTACTGGAGATCATAACTACATGTAGTTCACTTTCTCCCACCTCTCTCTATCCGATACCTTTCTACTCTCTGCCTTTTATCGCAATCTCAGGTTTCACAATAACTGTAGCCACTTTCAGGACTTTCATCCCAGCGAATTAGTGTCAAAGTTGGATACCAGCAATGTTCCCCCATCTCAAGAATGAAAGCAACCGGTCCTAACCTAACCTAAATCTCCCCCTTAAAACGGAGACCGACTTTCAATTGGATTAACACCCCATTTACACTGAGAAACTGGATCAAAATCAATGCAAAACCAACAAAGTCTCGCCCATTGAGAGTAATGCAACTACTGATTTGCTTTGGTGTCTGGCTTTGTCAGTGTGAATGAGGCATAGGTAGCGGTGGAAACAGTGTTAGGCTGGATGACACAGAGGGGAGGCGAAAGGAGCAATATCTGGTGGAGCGATATAGGGTAGGGACGGGGGAGCCGCCACTGCGGAGTGATGACTACTCAGCCAGCCGCCTCGTTGGCACACCCGGGGAGGAACATATCCGTCAACGCGCCTCCAAAGCTGGCGGGGCTTTCTCGGTAGCTAATTTCATCGACTGAAAGACGATGCATTTATGCTGGCAGCCTACCCCCCACACAACCCCAGATCCGTGTCATGGGCACAGCCTTGTAAACGCATTACATGAATGAATTTTTATTCAGAAATTCAATTTTGTTGCCAGATCCCCTTTCGGTAAAGTGACATGAAACCTGTTTTACCGAACAGCTCATTCTCTCGTTTAACGGAACTTTGAACTACCCGTAATTGAATCATTCCTCCAATGACAGCACAGCTTTGAAAGGATGTAGATTCCGTAACTCTCTTTTCTTTCAGCATGTTTGAGGTTGCTTTGTTCCATGAGTCTATAAAGGCGCAACTGAATCTTGTGATATTTATTAGTTTTATAGTACCAGTAGTTGAAGAACATGTTCAATGTAAGCTTTTGAGAAAAGCAAAAACACTATAAAATGTTTTAAAAAATACAATCTTAAAAACAAATTTTAAAAATACTAATGACTTTTAATCAAAACAGTAAAAATGAAGAGGAAAAAAAAATCATTGTTTAGCATCGACTTCAATCTCAGATTATATGCTCTGAGTAGCTAAAACTCCTTTCCCTCATAGATCCATTTCGTTGTTATATTTTCATTTAAATATAGTTGCATGATTTTATTTGCGTTTGATACATAAAAGGAAAGAGAATGATTTAATCCTTGAATAATATATATTACTACAAGGGGGCCTTTAATTTCTGCAAGACCATGTTTAAACACCCTGGGCCTTTAATATCAAGTTCTGGTAGTGACATTGATATTGTGTCTGTTCCACAGGGCCGCAGACCTTGACATTGCTGTGATGATGCTAGTCTCCTCTGTCCAGACAAAACTATTCAATTCAAATCATCATTGTAGGAGAGGAGGCTGAAGATCCCCTTATTCTGCAAGTACAGACTATTGGCAATGGTATTGGCCTGCAGACCCCCACCCGTGTAAAAGATACATACTGTACTTAAAATTTTCCTAAAAACAACCTTTAAAAAGTCAGAGAAAGAAAAAGAAAGTCTCAATATTAAGAATGTATGATGCATTCATTTTGCCTGCAATATAGCTAACAATCCCCATCCCCACCCTGAATACAATAGCCCATCTCTCTTATAATGTTCCTTTACCATTAAAATGTATGACAAACAAAAAGATAGACAGAGGGGAACAAAGGGAATACATCAATAGATAGGGAGAGTTTGAATATGGGGGGGGGGGGGCAAATGAGAGAGGAAAGAGGGTGAAAGCGAAAGAGAGAATGAAGAAATAAAAGATGATACAAAGAGAACATAACAAGGACAGAGGGATTAGTAAAATAGAGAGAATTACAGACGTATACAGACAGATGAAAATATTGGGATGCTTTGGAAACGGAGGTTGGAAATCATGTTGGAAATCATATAGGAATATTGAAAACCCTTGGATAAAGCACAAAGAGAGGTTGGTACACAACTTGACATCAACAAACTGACAATCTAGAGCAGTCGCCCGTCTCCATCAGCTGAACTTGGCCATCACCGATGAGATGGGATGTATTTCATCAGTGAAATGCTGGCCCACCAACCTTGAAAGAATCCTCTTCTCCCGCTCCCATCTCTATCTCCTTTTCTCTTCTTACCCAACATCTTTTCGTCTGTCTCCCCCAACTATGATTCTTCCTTGATCCCCATCTATCTCTACTGCTCACTCCTGCGTTTATCTCTTCTTGTATATCCTTAAATTTCTATTTATTCTTTCCAAATATACTGTATCTCTTCTTCTCTCTCTCTCTCTCTCATCCATAATTCATATTCTTTTTTTCTTCCAATGTATATCTCCTTTCTCCCTGGCTATCTATTTATTTCTTTTCTAATATCTCTACTTCTCTATCTCCCCACATTTTTTTTTCTCTCTCCCCATATACCTATTCTTTTCTCATATCTCATCTCTCTTCCTAACTATCTCTTTATTTATTTCCCATTGTACAGTATCTCTACTTCTCTCTCTCCTTTATATATCTCTTTTCTCCTCTCTCCATATCTATATCTTTATTTCTTTCTCATTGTATTCTATCTCTACTTCTTTCTCCGATATATCTTTTTCTCTCTCTTTCACTCATATATTTCTTCTTCTCTCTCCCTAACCCCATCCAAATCATTTTGGCTCTTCCTTTTTTAATTTCCATTACCATTATTAAAATTAGATAGTATCCAAGAGAAATAGAAAAAGCATGACAGAAAGAGATAAGAAGAGGATAAGAAAAAGAGATGATGAAGAGATAAATGAGACAGAGTTAGGCCTATATTTTTCTTACTTTCCCATGACCTACAGCTCGGCACTAATTCGATTCTTTTGAACTTTTCCTTTACCGATCTGTATCGCCGGACAAACGGTATTGAAGATTACCCCAATTATTATTAAATCTGGCATTATAATGCTTTTTTAAAACTGTACATACAGTGTATACAATTTGAATCTGCAATTCAGGGCAACAATATTAAAGATTACCCTCATTCTCAGAGGCTTTCTCTGGAATGCACAAAGTAGGCAAATCATATCATTATAAAATGTATATTTTCATAAATTATTGAGATTAGCGGGCCACGTTTGAAATTCTCCCTATTATCTCAAACCTTAACAAAATATAAGCATCAATGCACTCTCAATAGTGAACTATATCATAATGCTTCTTTCTCATTTGAAAAAGATTTGTTTGTAAAAAGAAAAACAAATATTTATATGTGCATCTTTTGATCCTATGGACTAAATGTAAGCTTGTGTTAATTCATCTTTTTAATTCTAATTTTTTTAATCCACAAACAGATTAACTCAAATATATATTCTAAGTGATCATCTAAACATTTTTAATTGAACATTTATTTGACACAATTATACATCTTTTCTGGGTCAAGTAAGCTATTATTTTTTCTCTTTCTCTCTAGGGCTGACAAGATTTTATTTTTTGAAGTTATGAATTTATTCCTAGCTCCAATTGTCCTCCTTACCTATTAATTTAGATTCTTCATGTTGACATAAATAACTACTTTACATTCTCTATTTCTCATATTTTATTTTTTCATTTTATTCCAGAATTATGAAATCTCTTACTGTTTCTCTAAATGAACTGATTATTATTACTATTATTTTTTGTTAATTAGGTGTTTGATTCAATCAAACACAATCAAAATGTACAGGTCATTGTAACCATAATCACAAAATAATGTTAATAACAACAATAATATAGAATAAGAATAATAATTATGATAACAAAAGAATAGAAATGACAAGAAAATTGTTTATAGAAATTTGTACATTGATTTTTTTTATTCATTTATTTTTTTTTTTTACATTCATGCAACACATGTATCCACTCACTCCAAACAGCATCAACCAAAAGATGAATTGATTTAGAGCAAGCAATTACAGTAAATCATAAACATGCTAAATGATTCACAACTGCCATATACAGCCATTTACAAATTGTTTATGGCCAGATAATGGGAACATGCATAGTGCATCACCCACGAGGTTTTATGGTCAGGAATTTCCTCCAGAATAAACAGACTGATAAAGCTGACAGCTCATGTCAACTTTGCTGCGGTGAAGAATGAGAGCGGGTGGTGAGGGGGTGGGGGGGGGGAAGGGCAAAGCACTTTATTACAGGGGTTTGTGACCCCCCCCCCCCTATTCAAATGGGTCACAACATTTGGGTTGTGTTGCTTTGTTGGGCAAGCACAATATAAAGAAACAACAGCTCATGTCAACTTTCGTGGGAAGAATGAGAGGGGGGGGTGGTGTGAGGGGCGAGGGGGGCCGAGAACTTTATTATGGGAGTTTGTGACCCCCCCCCTTTTCAACTGAGTCACAACATGGCGCATATTGCCTTGTTAGGCAAGCACATTACAAAAGAAAATGCCCATGTTGTCACCCAACTGTTTGAGAGTTTAACAAACTCGGCAATAAATGGCTCTTGAGTTGTCTGGAAAATGGTTTCATGAAAGGGGTAGGCCTACAGATTGAACTAAGGTCCAAGGGATTTTAGTAGAGGGCAGCCCCCCCCCCTTCCCTCCCACTAGGGTGACTTCAAATCACAGATAACATGCTTTATGCCTGTTTGTTGGCAGTGGTGAATATTGTTTACCTTGATAATATTAATACTGCTTGCAATTGTAAGAGCAATGCAAATAGATGGGTCATGTACAGCCCCACGTTTATTATGAATTTGGGATTAAAAATTGTTTCAGTCGTGATGGCCATGGCAATTGCATAAATCTACAATGCATACTGTTAAGTTGAGAGCGAGAAGGGGTCTAACACTATATTGTAACATTTTGAAATGTCCTTCTGGCTTTGAGCAAATGAAACATCACTGCTGGAAAGAATACAATTTTTCAGTGTGTTCACAGTATGGTGATGATTCCACACTGTGATATGTTTTTCCACACAGTGTTCACATGGTTGTGTTTACGTTCACACTATGAATTTATCCCCAAACAATAATAATTATAATTTATAATGATTTGTATTGCGCACGTATCCACTCTGTAGAGTGCTCAAGGCGCATCAAGATGTGGTTCACAGTGTAAAAACACTTGGATTTAAAAGTGTGGAGGATTTCATACTGCTTCAAAACTCAAAGTCAGATCATTAAGCTGAATCTTGGGCTGATGCAGAACCAACTATGTTTATCCCCTGATCCACAACCAACTATGAGTGTGTTCAATGTCCAGTTTCAAATTTATACGCCAACATGAATCATGATACAAAACGCAATCACAAAACTCAAACACAAACGCGATCAACGGTGCACCGTTCAGTGTCCAAAATTTAAACGTTGCAATCGCGATGCTCAAGGTCGTAAAATTGAAGCTGATTGTGTTTGTAAACGCATCTTTTTCGGCGTTTAAATTTTCGGCGTATAAATTTAAATTGAGATTTGAAACACGTTTATTTTTACGACCGGGGATGGGGGACAATGAACACCTCTTTGTTTTTCTTTATATCACGTTTTGTAATTGCGTTTTGTATCATGATTCATGTTGGCGTATACATTTGAAATTGGACATTGAACACACTGTATGTTTATCCCCTGATCCACCTCACAGCATATATGTTTCCAGCTTGGGCTAGTGAGGCAAAACCTTCAGAGAGATTCTAAGAACTACATGTGCCGTCCTCAAGAAACAAGTCATAAATCTTTCCATCTACATTGTCCCCAAGGTCTTGTCCTCAGAGAATCAGGTCAATATGTGACCTTAGTTGACCTCAGCTGACCTTCCATAAGGACATTTAGCCTTCAAAGTAGGAAGTGGTGGATCTTGTACAAGTTTTCAGGCACAAAACAGAAAACCGACCTCCCCAACCCCCCCCCCCCCCCCCAAAAAAAAAAAAAAAAAAGTGGTGTCTGTATTATGCAGATTAAACTATAACCTTCAAACCAGGATGTGTGCATCTTTGCTATATCTAGGGTCCCATACTAATGAGTTCTGAAAGATCATTTTATAGAATTTTTTTTAGTATACATTTTTTTATAATCCCTACTTCATACCCAACAATTAATTTTTCAACTTCCGTTTTCCCTTGAAAAGTTTAATTTTGATTTTGCATACTGATTTCAAGGAGGAAAAAACAAAAATTTAAGATCATTTCTAGCACAACCAATATCAAAGAGGATTTTTTTTAATTTTTTTTTTATTTATTTATTTATTTTTTTTGGGGGGGGGGGAAGGGTAAGGGTTCGTTTCCTATTAAACCAGATCTATCCCTTTTTGCATGAAACATTAATGAGAGATGGATTCAAAATAAGACAAGAAGTGTCAGACTCTCTTCTACTTTTTATTATTCAGTTCAGATTTGGTTGTTTTTTCCTACTCATCAAACATTCAATGATGATAAAAGTGACAGAAATCTGACATCAGTTTGATGAGATAGTAAGCATCTCTTCTTTCAAATTCCAGTCTCTTTGAGAAAAATAGCGAACGGAAGGATTTGCGAGGACTTTCATGGAATCCTAGCTAAGGTAACAGAGAACAATGGCAGCCATGATTGTCAGACAAGGAAACGAAAGCAGACAAACCCCAGTAATTTGGGCTTTTGTCAAGCTAAAGAGCCAATCAATGATGCCTTTAACTAACTGCAAGATATAAACCGTTAGATGTCAAGAGTTTTGTTTAAAAGTCAATCACAAGGGTTGCATAAACATTTTTTTTTAGACTATTTAGATGGTTAAAATTTTCAATATTAACAAGTATATTTCTAATGCTTAAAGATGACAATTTTAGGCCTGTACCTTGTAACTTGTATTCTTCAATGTTTTCAATATAATAATGATTCATGATTACAGTGATCTCCGGTAGAGCACACATGTCTGTCGTACATAACACTTTTGGAGCTCGTTACCAGCTTCAGCATGGCTGCCATTCATAATGTATAACTACAAGCCAATCATTTCAGGATTTTTAGTCTACATGTATAGTAGGGGAAATTGTGAGTGGATAATTTCACAATTTTTGTGACTTCTTCATTAATTAAAAATTTGGAGCATTTTTTAAAAACATAATTAGCCTTATAACAGTGAAAATGTTGTTCATATACAATAATATAGCACTTGATAAAGGATAGCAGTGGCGTCCAAAACGTCGTACCTCTCGAAGTACAAACATCATTAGCGAGACAAGTGGCTAAACAGTATAATATTATAATTAGCCTTATTTCTAGTGAATCAGAAATTTTCGTGAGAATTAAGACTCACAAAATTCATGAAAATAACCACACCAGGAATGTATTCCTTTCAGGTATACCAATTTACCGCACCTGTATCAGGCGCGGATCAAAGAAAATCAAATTTACCGCGTTTACATTGAGACTCGGCTCTCGTGTCGAATCCACGGGAAGGGTTCAACACCGCAAAGAGTGAACCTGTGATCGTGTTTATACACAACAAAAAAGGCGAGTTCAACACGGCTCCCAGATCATGACCAGAAGTAAGGGATGTCATTAATGTGTGTTGCGATGTATCTATAGCCAAATTCCATATCTGACCTCAAGGTCACCGACTTCGACACGGCTTTCTGTTTACACACATAAAAATTGCCGTGTCGAACCCGCCTCCCGGATCGAAACCTACGATTTTGACGGAGCAGAAAAGTCTGGGGACAAAAGCGGCTCTATTATGTTTACGCATGGGCCCGGTAAGTTCATTGTGTGACTCCGGTCTGCGTCCGCTACTGTGTATCAAGTGTGGCTAATGTAGATGAACGTCTTGCCAACCCAAGTTTGTTTTCCATGGCTGGGTTTTTTAAAACCATCCTAATCTCAACTGATAAAATCAAGAGAGTTTTCATTTTTGACAACTCAAAAAAGCAGACAGACGTTTTAAGGTTTAAAAAGCACTGAAATCCATTCTCTTCCTCATCAATAATCAAGAGTTGTCTATCGTTTTTCTTCAGTTGGATTAACAAAGATGGATTGAAAGAGGGGTCAGGGGATAAACAGGAGTAAAGAGAAGGGTACAAGAGGACCAAACTTTGGGCCAAGGGGTTTATACTCAAGGAGCTCTAATGGACTGCTAGTCGGCGCCCCCTTTCATGTCCGAAGTAACCCATTGTCCAAGCGTGTCAGGCCAGTAGATCGGCAGCCATTAGTAAACAATGCCTTCATTTGTAAGCTGTAAGCGGCCAGAAGTTTGAATACAAAACACGGGATAGAGAGAGAGAAAGGGGGATATTTGGGTCAATTTGGCCTCTATTCATTGCCACACAGAAGGGAAGGAGGAGCACTTTGAGCCCCTTTGAAAGAAAAAGAGGGACCCTGGGACAAATACTGGGGATGTTTTTTTGGTATCTTAAGATGCTACAAGTCAACAAGGGATATGTCCACAACATTACCTGCACTTTCCTTACACTCAGATCACATAAGGCGCTGCTGCACTAGCTCGAGCTAAAAAATAGCACGCTAATTGGTAGATCGGGAAAAGAAACCAAAAAAAGAAAACTGATCTTGCACTAGCTCAATCTATTTTAAAGTTAATGACCTAACCCGACTTTGAACAATCAAGCCTGATATGTAGGCATATTGCGCAACTGGTAACTACCGCTAGTGTATAGGCCCTACATGCATAGGTGCACAATTTTGGATTTGACTCGAGCTAGTGCAGCCACACCTATAGCGTTTGTTAAGAAGTAGCTCATACAGAGTTAACACAATTTTGGCTCCCTGTAAAAAAAACTACACTTTAGTTTGTTCTTTTTTTCCAATATTTCTAATCACAAAGACACCAAGAAACAAGGTACAATTATCTTTTTTTTTTCACTCTATGAACACTCAAAAAAATTATTAACAAATCAAAGCTGTTATACCAAAAGCAAATTGTTAAATGATATTAGGGTTTGTGAATTAATAAGAAAAAAATCACTCTTTCCCCTTTGAAACATATAGGGCCTCGATATAGACAACTGACACACATAAACGTCAGAATTTTGTAAAGGCAACAGTTAATGTTGTGTAAACATAAATCTAACTATGAAATCAATGCTAGAACTAGTTACAGTCTCTCTAGAACTCTGAAATTGACATCTGTTGCACAATAATTCTAATTTGCATTCGGAAATGGAATAAAATCACAACATAATATACCTCGCTAACTTCAGATCATAGCCTGAATAGGGTTCATTAGTGTGGTATTTGGGGAGAACAAGGCAGGATTTAGATCTATAATACGATCAATTACAATGGGATACGATTCTAATCAAAGGGGATTTGTTTGCTTTCAAACTCAGTTTACATCTTTCAACCAACTGTTGATTCAAAATGAAATTCATATATGACTAAGTCCTCTTAACTCTTTGAGCACTTCTAAAGGTGGTCGATACATAGCTCGCCATGCCAAGCCAAAGGAACAAAGAAGTGATGCATCTTACGGCTTAATTATAACTACATTTGTGCCCGTTACAGACTCGTTACGCCGTACCGTTTTTTTCCTGATCCGAACTTATCTGTAATGATGGAACGCAAATCTACGTGTCTCCTCTGTAATCCTGCCATTGGCTCGTCGACCGAACCGTGTCATTGATCGATTTATTACATTGTAATCCGCGATGATGAACGAACTATTGTCCGCGCTCAAAACATTCTAAGCAACACATGTCATTTCCATTCTCCTCTTTCATTGCAGACGAAATAGTGCAGCGAAGACAAATTATGCACACCGATTCACAACACCAAATCACAATCCCTCATATTTTTCTCCCCCATTTTTTTCCGTCACGTCAATATGATCATGACAAATAGCCTCGGTAAACTTCATTACGATATGAATACTGGCTATAAAGGGGGACTGGAGAGCGTAAAATAGGCTTTGCGCTTCAGTACCTTCGACATTGATTGCACTATTCATGCTACTGAACCCCTCTCGGAGAACCTGAATTGAAATATTGTTGGGAAATTACTAGCAATTGTCACTGCCCGTTTCCTAGTCTGTAACTATCTCAATCATTCCTCACTAAACCTCACCATTAACTTAATTTCAGGAAGATTTATGAGCTTAAAACCTGTAAGTTCAACGACTGCCTGAGCTCCTCGCTGAAATTAATCACCCTGCCCTCAATAATCTGACATGAATTGAACTAGGAAATCAATCAAGTATTTTCCACCACAATTTCAAAAAAAGACCCCATCCCATCTTTTATGCTTCTACAAAACTCTCATCAATCGACAGAGAGAATAAAAATATGATTGCAATAAATCAGGGCTTGGAGAGGAGTGCGTTGGTTCCCTTTTCCTAGTGATATATGGGTCTAATATTGAGATGTGATTCACGGTTTAAGTGCAGCAAATATTTCAATTAATGTTACATCAACGACGATTGTCGTCTTCTATGTAGTCACTCTTTTTTGACAAATTACCGAGGAGTATTTATTTCCTCAAACACATGCGGGCACTGATAATAATATCTGTTATCTGACATCTTTGTTCCCCAGCACGCATATAATCTGTTGCGACTCTTGTATCTTTTTAAATTCCTATGACACTCAACCGGTGCATCCATGGACTACTTCAATTGATATTGAATTTTATCCATATGATTAATAAATATGTATCTTCAAATTAAACTCTGAATTGATCAGTTCACTACGAACCTTTAGAATTTACATACTTCGTTTTATTTCATTACACTGAATGCCTCAAAAAGGAACTGCAAAACATGTTTATTTTGGGCAATTAACTAAACTATGTTAAAATTGCAAATTAGTTTAAAAACAAACTCAAATACATTAGTCACGCCTCGGATGATATGATATTAAAAGTCTCATAATCATAATATGTTGGGTTCTGGGTCATCTGCAGAAATCATATCACTCAATATATCCTTCTGAATTCTCAATCAGACTTTGAATATATGGACATGTCTGTCTGCTATTTCACTCTTTCAATTAAAAAATGAACAGAAATTCTTTCTATTCTCTATTACTTCCTTAAAGCCTTATGCTAGTTAATGGTAGACTAGAAATGCAATAGTTCATCAATCTATAACTCTACAAGAAAGCTGGAAAAATTGTATTCCAAGCTCTTGGAAGCGTCCATCATTGTCTGGCAACACTGTTTGCTTGAGGAAAAAAAAACAGGAAGGCTAAGTTTGAGCAAGGGGGGGGGGGGGACTTATAAGAATTAAAATAAAACCATCAAAGAAAGACATAGGAGAGGGCAATACTTATTGAAATGTCTACATAGAAATCCAGTTTTCTCAAAGCATATATGCATTTTGAGTTTGAAAGAGATGAAAAATGATGGATGACCGACGAGGATGTCAATGAAAACAAAAAAGAAAAAAGAAAAAAGAAAAAAAAGGGAGTGCGGTCTGTGTACCCGATGCATTCTGCACAGGTACGTGATTTCTCAAAGTTCAAACATTGTCGGAGTGAAGCAGAAGGGAAAAAAAATACTCCCTTCCGTATTTTGTTTGTTGGAATACACACATCGACCGAGTCCCTGGTTAATAACAACAGAGAAATTTGGTATGCTGCGTCTCCCCGAAAAACAGTGTTACAATCACGGGAGCTAACAAAGAGCGCAAACTATTATTCCTTTTGTTGAAGTTTGGATTCGGCTTCTTGTTGACATTCTTAGTCCGTGACCCTTGGAATAGTCACCCCTTCTCTCAATCAAATTTTGGGTTTCCTTTTTCTTGTCCTTGCTTCTCTTCTCCATCTCTTTCTTTCTTTATCTATCTTTCGACCACTCTCTCTCTCTCTCTCTCTCTTTCTCTCTGTCACACTCTCTCTGTATGTATTTTTTCATCAATTTTGGATTTCTTCTTTCTCGTCCTTGCTTCTTTTCTCCATCTCTTCATTTCTCTCTCTTTCCCTTTCTTTCTTTTTGGTCCAGGACCCTTGGAAGAGTCACCCTTTCTCTCAATAATTTTCCACCTCTTTCATGTCCTTGCTCCCTTTCTCCATCTCTTCCTTTCTCTCTATTTATCTTTCTTTCTTTTTGGTCCATGACCCATATTGGTAGAGTCACCCCTTCCCTCAGTCAAATTTTGGATTTCCTCTTTCTTTTCCTTGCTCTCCTTCTCCATCTGTTCCCTTCTCTCTCTTTTTCTCTCTCTCTTTCTTCCTTACTTGACCTTTCTATAGACCCCTTTTCTCTCTATCGCTCTCTCAGTATGTCTTTTTTTCATAAATTTGGGATTTTCTCTTTTTTGTCCTTAATCATATTCTCCATCTCTTCCTTTCCCTCTCTTCCTTTCTTTCTTTCTTTCTTAACCTTTCTATAGACATCTTTCTCTCTATCCTTCTCTCTTTATGTCTGTCTCTTTTTTATGAAATAAAGAAATCATTATCTGAATGTCCCAAGTTACTACAAGATTATTTGGTTCTCACTATCTCAAAAACGAATGATATTTTGATTTTTTTTCCAGAGATTCACTGACTTGGCTGTAAAATATTATTGTGTTCTCTGCTCATAACAAATACATTTGATTTTGTTTCGTTACCTTTCAAATTTTGTAGGAACCAAATCATAAAATGCCAAATCAGTTCTACAATATCAAGTGAGTTGGAGGGTCCAACACTAAGATAATGTACTTCCCTACCCCACACCTCCTCTAATCATAAGATTGATGTCAACCTAACCATTATCATACCTCAAGTTCGATAATTCCCCAATCGGTATTGATTTCAGGAACACATACATTTGTGTTTTGGTATGTCCCGGAGGGAGGTATTATATAGCCTTTCCAAACAACAGATCCTGCATTCTCTTGACAAAGCTTAGATTAAATATTTAATCAAGTCTTCAAACAACGGACTAGTGACAATGACAATGACCCCTACCTATTATAGCGATGGCAAACTTTAACTCGTCTTTGTGCCAAAAACGTACAGATTCATCCTGTCTTTTCCTCCATCCAAGGATGTGTTCATGGTCGATTTACAAATTTAAACAGAAACATGAACAATGACACAAAATGCAATTAAAACCACAGAACACAAACACGATCAGCAGTGCACCGTTCACAGTCGAAAATTTGAAGATGATTACGCATAGATTGTCTTGAAATGTATCGCTCTCAAAAACTAACTTAAGTGCAGACATGGCAGCTTGCATTTACAATGATCAAGGTCATGAAGGTTGTAAAATCAAAGCTGATCGTCTTTCAAAAGGCACCTTTTTAGGCGTTTAAATGGAGATCTGAAAGGTATTAACTTTTACAATAGGAAATAGGGGACCACTTTGTTTCTCTTTATATCTATATTTCGTAACATGATTCATGTTGCCGTTTAAATTTGAAAATCCACCGTGAACATACTACAAAATTTCTTCTCTCTATTGATTCCTATGGCAGGTTTATATTGTCAGTGTAAATGTTAGATCAAGCTGGTGTCCTTTTCTATTTCTGAGCGTTCTTTCTTTTGATGGGGAGCTTCTTTCTTGAATAAATGTTTGTGTAACTCTTAAAATTGAAGGGGAGACAGAGGTTACCTGCCTACAGCCTGTCACATGTTAATGTCAAGTGTAGGACTGTTTGTACGTTAGAGACAGAAGGGCGTTAACTCTATGTTAAATTATATGATGTAAAGCCCTCCTGGCCCTCAGCAGATGTAAGGCCACTACACCCGCCAAAATTTAAAAATATTGTGAAAAATGCTAAGAAAATGGGATTCGAACCCAATACCTCATGATTACTAGATAGGCGCTCTACCGACTGAGCTATGGCAAGTCCTTATGTTCGTCCCAGAAAACCCCTTAGCTTTCAATGCTTGAGTGATCAGAAGCTATAGAACCTGACATAAACCCAAAGGACAGAAATCAACTTGGGGGGTAAATGTGATGGATAACAGTGAAGAGAATTTCGAACAAAGAGTGAAACTTTTTTTATAATTTAAATGTCAATTGCATCATAAAAGATGCATCTAGATATCTTGAGGACAGAGAATATAAAGAACAATCAATCACGCTTCATGACAATAGACTCAAAGGGGAAGAAGAAAAAAGGTGTTTGACAAAACAAATGTTGAAAAGAGAAGAAAAGAAAAGTGAAAGATCAGCTAAAGGTGACATGCTGTCAGTCATTCATAGACAATGCAGAACATAGCGAGTAAACTTGGCATGTACTGTTCACACTGCTGAAGATAAAAACCTGGAATATAATATCACAATTATATTCATATTGACCAATGTGAACAAGAAAAGTGTGAAACCAACAAAAAGAATTATTAGACTTTATTTCAAAGTCACTTTACGTAAGCATGTAATATCATATTAAATGTAACACAATATCATAGATCATTTCTTTACTAGCATTATAGTATATACTACAAGATTGCATTTACATGGCCCAGTGTGAAGTTGCCTAGTGTGAAACCAACTATAACAAGTATATTTTATCCGTATTGTGGTATCTTCAAATTAAACATTTACACCAGTAATTAGAATAATGTTTTCCACTTTTGTAGACGACGTATAAAAAGAAATGGGTAACAATTTTGGTCTACAGTGTGAAGTGTGAACTTGCCAATAATGTCAGCCTTGTTGGATCTGCAAAATGGACATTTTCAACAGTCATTATTACAAATGTAAGGTTTTCTCACTACTGTGGAAGATTCTTGAGAAGGATTATGGATCAGTTATCTTTATTAAAGCTAGTCTTCGCGTCTGATGATAAAAACAAGAAATAAAGTTCTCACAGAAATCTGAAAGAAATGATTGAATCATCTGACATTTGTTTTCACTATTTCTAGCCGATGATTATCTCTGTTTAGAGCCAGGAGGACTTTTAACTCATGAGATTTTACATGGAGTTATGACTTTCTTGCTCTTTGCACAAGGTATAAGCATTCATCACCCTAATACACATTGGTTTTGTATATTTGGACATGACATGGTGCGAAGCCAGGAGACTATCCCCAAATCCTGTGGATTCGCGCCATATTTCACCAAATATCTCCCTTTCTTATTATATTTCCTGAAAACGTCACAAAGTCTTAATGTCCCCATTTCTTCATCCTGCTTCCTAACAGCATCGATCTTGGAAAAGATGGGCGGGGATCAAGTTTTGTGTTTCAACAATAAACAGACATTGGGGGAAAAACAACCACATGGATTTGTAAATCAAGTAAATATTCAAGAGGTGAAGCTGAACTTGAGGTGGTCAATCCGAGACGGGGCTCAGGGAAAATAAACTTGGCTTCATTTCGTTGGGGGCAGTCTAATATCAAAATGCTACTAGCTAGTGCTAACTCCAATGGCTGTCATCATCTCAAATCAGAGGCAGAGACTTTTTTTTCGAAGGGGGGGGGGGCGGTCAAAATTGAGAGGCTGAGGATGGTGGGAGGGGTAGCAAACAGTCTACATACAGCCATTTGTGCTGTAGCAGTCTCATTTCTTGTAATTTGATTATTTTTTTAAACAGATGCTTCAGTCTTTCCCCTCCAACCATTCAACAACAAAAATTGGAATGCAAGACATAAAAAATCAACAAGGAGTCATAAGCAGAATTGTTCAAATTTCATCTAGAAGTAGGGCCTATGTGAATAAGAATTTGCTTAAACAAACCAAACTTGAACACGGATACTACATTACTTCCTTTTTCTTCTCAAAATGGGACTTACCAGGGGCTGATGAATTGAGACATCTCCAAAAAGAATTCTGAAATGACAACAGAAAAGAGAAAAAATTATTAATGATATTCAATTGCTCTCATGCTCTTAAATGACATATAAAATCATTTAAAATAATAATGATAATAATAATGATAATAATAATAATAATAATAATGATAATAATAATAATAATAATAATAATAATAATGATAATAATAATAATAATAATAGTGGCTTCTTATATAGCTCTCAGGACTGTCACTTATCATGAAACATGATCAATTAGCTAACATTCTGAAATTCTGAAATAAAAACAAAAAAGAGAAAAAATATGTATGATATTGAATTGCTTTCCTTCTCTAAAGTATAAAACCACTAATCATGAAACCTGATCAATAAGTTAACATTTAAAACCTTAAATATTTTTAATCTTGTAAGATATCCTGTTTAAATTACTATAAATCCATTCACTGCTACATTGTCTTATCTGATTGGGTAAAAATAACTTGCATGCAATATATGAAAGCTAGAGAGACATGGGTCCAAAATAATACTGCACATATCATCATGAACACAGAACAAAAATGAATCATACATTACAAACAATATTTCTTTTAGCCGACTCCCAACTCACAGTGAATGCACTTTTATGAGCAAAGCACATACAACACCTCAAACCCCCCCCCCTCGCCACCTTTTACGGCAGAATCAAGTCAAACCACGGACTCATGATTGAGGAAGATTATATGACAATAACCAAATCAGGGTCTAAAATCTTGGGAGTGTGAAAACATACCTCGATCAATTATCTACACATTCTCATCCCCAAACCTTCCCTTTCATTTCACCGCAGCGCCAGACTTTCTCACTGTTTTTTGACCGGTATGTTTGCGTGAGCGCCCCGCACACCGGGCCACGAATTATTGATGGATTGGTCGGGGATCGATACGATGCACACCAGGGATGTTGGATAGCATCACTTGGGATGAGGGGGAAGAGGTTGCCGGGTGTTAACGGGAGGGACCGGTCACAGAGCTGAATATCATCATCGTGAGACAAAGGTGTTCAAAGAGACGCTTAGATTACACCACCAAAAGGAGTCTGAGTTTCATGCTGGTAGGTACGGGAGGAGAAGTGTCGAGGCAATTTAAACAAGTGTGTTAAGCCAATTATAATGCCTCAGTCGTGGAATAGAGAGGAGGAGGAGAAGGAGGAGGGGAGCAAGATTCGATTTGGGATGCGTCGCTTAAACCTCTGCCGCCCTCACGCTTGAGGGGGTCATTGCTTGAGAAAGCGCATCACCAGACAAGGAGTATGTTCCATGCTGGAGGTGGGGGAGGGAGGATAAATCGGCCTGAAACGATGCCCGCCTTAAGCCGCGGGGCAGCACTAATTTCCTCAAGCCCAGACGGGTTGCTACGACGATCAGACTAATTGGATTGGGAGGCGATCATTCAAACCGTGGCGTGGAATTAGACAAACTATCTGCCTACCATCAACCAACAATTGGCACGGAATGAACATCAATCTATTTCATTGAGCTGCACTTCGACTCCCCCCAACGCGTGATAAATGGGTTTCCACAAGAATACAATAGAAACCTAATGGTTACATGTTCATGTGCACAATGTAGGTCAGTACAGTGCGAAAAGAATTTACACCGTCTTTTCTGCGTCTGATAATCTTTTGTCGTCGGCTGAGAACTCTTGAAAGACTCCCTAGATTTCATGCTGTGCCGGTACTCAGCCACAACCAGCAATCCATTATATCTAATTTATAGAAAAATTAAATCAAATTATGCCTGATTATAACACCAAATAGGATTTAATTCACAAAGGGCTCAAGAGACCAGAAAAGGGCGCAGAATAAATCTGTAATTTCAACATTTTTTCATTTAGAACGCACACGCTTCATTAGAAACAGTCTGTTGTACAGAAAGTAGAACAATGAAAAGAGGTCAACCTGTACAATTTATTTGCATGGACACTTTACAGCTACAATTTCACTATCATGTTGTATATATATAATGCCAGTGTATCGTCTGCTAAAGCCAAAAGGGTATCATTTTCAAGTGCCATATTCTTGTCAGACGCTATACAGTCTGTGTCAAATAAAATGGTACAGTTGGAAAACATTTTTTTATAGTGTGAGGGTTAATATCAACGTGGTATTGTTTGTTATTTTCATAAAGCAGGAATATCACTCTTTCTTCTGCAATTTTTTTCATCACATTTGGTGCAGCATTTTTTGAGATATGACTAATTTTCTACAATCAAGGAAAATCCATTTTTTGCACGCCGTCCCATGCCTTTATGTATGATTTCGCATAATGACCGTGAATTCAGCGCTCCAGAACAATAGAAGTGCGTAATTTCGATTTGTTCCTCGTCCCACAAAACTTAGCATAACTTTTGTTTTACGAAAGCAAATTATACAGGACAAAGCGCATCAGCAAGAAAAATCTTTTGGCTTTAATTTGGTACCACAAACACACATTATATGAAAAGATTTCACACCTAAATGATTTTTTTCCCCCGACTGTACCATTTTTTTTGACACAGACTGTACTGTGGTTGTGTTTCATTGAACATTTCATAACTTTCAAATAATACCTTGTCTTGAATTTGACACAAAGCTCGCATCTATAGCATCTTTTCCATTAAAAGCGGCACACACTACGGTAATTGGCGATACAGCTTCCAAAAGTGTGGATGACGAGAAAGAATCATCAGAGAAAATAAGGGAGTTTTAGTTAAATTACTATTTTTTTTTTTGAGGGGAGAGGGGTTCAATGTATTTATCTCTATTAGTATTTTTAAATTTTGTCCCATCTGTTTTTACACAGAAAATGGGCTTATAAAACTGACAGTGCACTTTGTCTACAAAAAAAAAAATATTGCAGATACCACACCTGACCGATAGTTTGACCCAAATATGTTCTTAACTTTCATTATATTTCATTTTCAACAACCTTTCAGTTGATTTTTTAAAAAAATTTGGTTATAAGATTCAATCTGGAACTGAATTATCTTAATTGTATTTACTTGATAGCTGCCCCTATCCTGCCCTCCCTTTCTCACTCAAATAGATAAAAAGTGTCGCTAGGAGCGGCAAAAGACAAACAAATCACGCCTCAAGCGTATAGAATGGGATTGTATCATCGTCATCGTTTTCTATTAAAACAAAGCCATCATCACTAGCAACCACAAGAGGGGATATCTTCTGTGTCATTTGATCAGAAATAATCACTTTGAGTGAATTATTCAATTATTCATTAGCAAAGCAATTACTGGCAATGCTTGACTGGACAGAACCGGTCGGAACCAATCAGAACCGGTCAGAACAGTCATTCACCTTTGACAGCTCTCCCTTGAGAAATCAAATTTGTATGATTTCGAGTCCCATTACTTTGGCTAAAATTGGCGCAGCCTTTGGTTGTAAATTATTCATAACCTAATAAACAAATTACTTCTTTTTTTCATATGTCTAATGGAAATGAAATGAATAAATAACAGTGTAGGAGGAGAACAGAGAAATGCTCCAAGATGGTAAAGAAGACTGAGAAAGAGCAAAAGTAATGTGTAACCTCATTTTCTTCTGAACTAAATTGACTTATTTATCCCAAAAGTTCATCAGAATGAGTGAATAACTAGATTTATGAAAATAAGTTTTTTTGTTTTTTTTTAGGGGGGGGGGGGTTGGTCTAATTGGGCATGATTGAGATAGATAAGTGTTCTGAAATATCAGAAACAAAAAAAATATTTTCAAATTATGTTTTGAATTGAACGGGAAGCCGAGCGCTGCACTTTGCTGCACAAGATTTTTCTAGAATTTGGGGTAAAGGTAGGCCTAATTATTTTGTGTTTTTTTTAAAAAAGTAACACCTTACTTATTGGTTTTTCTTTTTAATTTTTTTTCCTAATGTGATTTTTTAAATAAAACTATAACCATAATAATGAAATATTAAGAACTATCAAAGATGAGACTTTCCGATGTTTAGAAAATATAATTTCATGGACAAGATTTCATGTCAGTTCAAATCAAGGCAGCTTTTATAGTAAAGTGTAATTATTTCTTGGTTGAGGATTTATGAAAGCTTGTCATCGATCATAGGGGGCGGGCCGGGCGGCCAGGGCTCGCTAGTAAGTAGAGCATGACCTACTGATAAATGAGACGAGAGGAGAGAGGAGAGTGATGGACTGAGCGAAAGTATATAAATGAAAGCTGGAAAGAGCAAGAGAGAGAAAGAGCAAGAGAGAGAAAGAGCAAGAGAGAGACAGAGCAAGAGAGAGACAGAGAGAGCGCAGAAGGGATAAGGAAGGTACGCAAAAATAGAAAGAGAGAGAGAGAATATCAAGAAAAAATGATTCCAAGACATTAACTGTGAGAGACAGACAGACATAGAGATATATACAGACAGACAGACAGACAGACAGACAGAGGGGAAGGAGAGACAAACAGAGAGATAGGGAAGGAGAGACCAAAACAGACAGACAGGCAAACAGACAGGCAAACAGACTGAGGGAAGGAGAGAAAAACAGACAGAAAGAAAGGGAAGGAGAGACAAAAACAGACAGACAGGCAAACAGACAGGCAAACAGACAGAGGGGAAGGAGAGAAAAACAGACGGAAAGAAAGGGAACCGATGTGTTGGCTCAGTGGATAGAGCGCCTGCCTCATAATCGGGAGGTCGTGGGTTCGATCCCCGGCCGCTTCATACCAAAGACGTTAAAAATGGGAGTTGCTGCTTCTCTGTTTGGCGTTCAACAAGAAAGGGATAGAGCAACGGTCGATCTGGCGCTGCTCAGTGGCTGCCGGGCCCACGATTAATTGGGCAAAATAAATTTCCGTTTCACCTTTCAGGAGTTTGTTTCGGACAATAAAATTTGGAGCATTGGAGCGGAAAGAGAGACAAAAACAGACAGACAGGCAAACAGACAGGCAAACAGACTGAGGGAAGGAGAGAAAGACAGACGGAAAGAAAGGGAAGGAGAGACAAACACACACACAGACAGACATAGACAATCACAAATACATAAAGAAAGCCAGGTTAACAAACACGGTAAGTGAGACACGACAAATCCGACAAAAATACGGGAATAGCAACCAATTCCATACTCAAGAGCAGCCATCCTACTCATAGGAGACAAATGGGACAAAAGAAAGAGGGACATGAAACCCAGGATCAGAGAGTGAGATAAAAATGGGGGAAAACATGAAAAATGTGAGAATGATAGCATCTGACGTACCCTAGAGGACCCAAAATACAAACAGTGGGAGAAAGAGATGGAGAGCTAGGAAGGATTTTTTTTTGGGGGGGGGGAGGGGGAAGACAATGTAGTGAGATGAGATGAATGATAGTGCAGAGGAAAAAAGTTTCTTAAAAACTAGAAATTAGACAGATGGGGCTATGACATTTGTTCCAGCATCTATTTGTATTGGTCCCCGGTTAAACCCTTAGTTACTCTTTTTAAAGGACTAACTTCAGCCCTGGAATGTAGGCCTACATTATATCTAACCCTTACCCTAAAACTAACATAGAACACCCTCCCCCTTTTTTTTTTCAAGATCTGAATTTGGATATTCTTAACATTGGATAAGAGTGATGATATTCATAGAAAAGATTAGAATAAACTAAAACAATCAAAGATCAATTTCATACTTTGCAAAAGCAATAGAGAGAGATAGGGGGGGGGGGCTACTACCACGTGTGTGGGGAATATATCCATGCTTCATGCCTATGGCCTTATACCGCGGCAAAGAAGGTTGTGTGTTAATGGATAGGAGATACATATACATGTTATGTAGGCATAAATCAATAATGAGTGGTTCATTTGTCAACTGACCTTGTTATACCACTCAACTTTACATTACTGATTACAGCGTAGGAACATTAATCATTCCCCTATTCTATGGATGTCCACCTTTTTCTTTCTCTCTCTCTCTCTCTCTGGCTAGTCTCTCTATATTCTTCTCTTTTCTATTTCAACTGGCATTTCATACGCTTTCTCTCTTCAACCATGGACGTCTACGTCCTCGCTTCAACTTTAAAATGATTTGTAAGTTGCATTTGGTATAATATTGCATCTGATTGAATAACAGGTAAATAATCATAATAACAATACTGCCTAATATAACATTGATAGATGTTACTCATGGAGCTAGAACTAGATTCCAATAAACCATATGAGGGTAATTACCCTCTGAACAATTACCCCCTAGACAACTATCCCCCAGAAAAATAGGTTTAGGTGTACGGTTAGGGGTAGATTTTTGGCTGGAGGGGTGTAGTTGTCCAGGGGAGGGGGGGGGTAGTTGTCCTCAAGCCTCAATAAAGATTTGATTGCTTCAAACACTGCCAAGTTTGTTTGCTTTCCATGTTGAACAATTTAAAAAATGTTTAGTACAAAACAAACACTTATGATTCCAGATGATCAACCTTTGACCCTAGACAGAAAGAAATGAAGAGAGAGAGAGAGAGAGATTAAAGGGATTGGGCATGGATCGTAATAAGAACTTCATACAATTCCATTGCTCTGACATTAAAAACAAACTACTGAAAGTTTTAGATCAAATGCTAGATCTACTATCTTTAAAATTGAAAACAAACAAGGCTAAGCGTCAGGCCAATCTGTTGCAAGCTAGAGATGGGGACTTTACGACAGAAAATGCGATGTACGTTGTGCTGCTTTGAAACGCACGTAGTTTGAAAAACGTTCCAGGAATGGTTTTTAAAATTTGAGTATGAAATCATAGATATCTCAAAAGCAAAGCAAGCAATTCAGCTGCAATTTTTTAACCCATGTGTTTATAACCATGTTGGTAAAATGAGTTAAATCCAATAAATTGCAATTTAAAAAATCATTTAATGTTACTGCATCCCTTTAAGATTGAAATTCATGAGGTACTTCAAACAAGGAAACTGTTATTCAACATGATGACCTCAAAGTGAAGTAGTTGAATTACCGCTTGTGATCCTCAGACATGATTGTCTGAAGGCCAACATGACAGCTCTACCACTCCATCCAATGTCAGAGTCACACTAGGCACTGCTGCACTAGCCGAGCTATTTTAAATAGCGCTATTTGTGATCTGATGAACTAGCCCGATCAAAGGTGAGCTGGCTTTGCGGTGAAATAGCTCGGTAATTTGGCTGAAATCCCAGCCCGAGTCATCCTAGGTTTTTTCAAAAAAACTTGAGCTGGTTTGCGATTTTCGTACGAAATAGCGCACTATTTTGCGCGGTCCTGCACTAGCTCCAGATAAATACGAAATTGTGCACACGTGCATGTATACGCTAGCGGTAGTTACAAGTTACGCAACACACATCAGGCTTGTTTGTTCAAGGTCAGGTCAGATCGTTAATGCGAAATTTTAAAATAGCTTGAGCTAATGCAGGACCGGTTTCTTTTTTTTTTGAGATTTTTCCCCGATCTACCAATTAGCGCGCTATATTTTAGCTCGAACTAGTGCAGCAGCGCCTACTATTTCTGTTGCAAACTTCAATATGCTTGTTTTTATTTGTTCTTACTTTTGTATCTACATGTATATGTTTGTTACATGTTTCATATAATTATATAGGCCTAATTTTAAACAAATTTACTGAATTTAGGCCGAAAGCATGAATGGGTTAAAAATGAACTAATAGTTTCCTGTGATAATTAGGGTATGCACTATAACCAGATGTTTAAGGTCCTAACATGTATGTTTCATATATTCAATGTAAATAATTAATGCTTTTTTTTTTTTCTTTTTTTTTCTTGCTTGTATTCTAATAAATTATTCTGATGGTTAGATAAATATGAATGAATGAATGAATGAATGAATTTCAAAATTGGAACTTGTGGTTAATTCTTATTCTAGTACTATGCAACCCCTCCCCACTGCCTCCCCCCTAAAATGAAGTATTAAAATTACATAACATCCGTAAAACCTCTTATAAATATACAGTCTGTGTCAAAAAAAATGGTACAGTTGGGGAAAAAATCATTTAGGTGTGAAATCTTTTCATATAATGTGTGTTTGTGGTACCAAATTAAAGCCAAAAGATTTTTCTTGCTGATGCGCTTTGTCCTGTATAATTTGCTTTCGTAAAACAAAAGTTATGCTAAGTTTTGTGCGACGAGGAACAAATCGAAATTACGCACTTCTATTGTTTTGGAGCGCTGAATTCATGGTCATTATGCGAAATCGTACACAAAGGCATGGGACGGCGTGCAAAAAATGGATTTTTCTTGATTGTAGAAAATTAGTCATATCTCAAAAAATACTGCACCAAATGTGATGAAAAAAATTGCAGAAGAAAGAGTGATATTCCTGCTGTATGAAAATAACAAACAATACCACGTTAATATTAACCTTCACACTATAAAAAAATGTTTTCCAACTGTACCATTTTATTTGACACAGACTGTATATCTTAAAGATAATCTAGAGTACTAGAGTAGTAGTCATGATGAAATAAATCAAAACATTCTTGTTCATACCAGAATCTCAAGCATAGGAAATAAACCCCTCACAAAAAGTTTCGCAAATAGACTTTGGGCCATGATAACTTTTCAGGTACGCTTTAGTTATTCCTGATATTCATACCATTGGAAAGATAATTTATTCTCCTTTTTATTAATATCCTACTTGTAATGATTTTGTCATGCTTCAATGCGCAGAATATCAGAATATGGAAAAAAGTAAAAAGTCAAATGTTGCAAAATGCATTTATCAAAGCGAAGTTCCGCGACTCGACTTTAGGCTCTGATAACTTTCGAGGTATTTTCTAATTTTTATTGAATTTTAGACCATTGTCAAGATAATTTATTCCTCTTTCCAATGTCACCCTAATTGTAACGATAGTGTTGTTCCTGCATGGACAGAACACCTGAATGTTAGGACAAGTCAGAAGTTAAATGTTGCAAATTGAATGCCTATTGTGAGTATTATTGTCTGTCGCGAGCAATAACAATGCATTTCGCAACTTTTCACTTTTTACTTTGCATTATATTCGTGAGTTATGTGCATTCAAATATGATGTTACTATTGCAAATAGGGTATCAATAAAAAGAAGAATAAATGAACTTTTTAATGCTATAAAAATTGACAACGATTAAATCCCCACATTAAAATGTATCAAGATTCAGTGTTGTGTTACAGAAATTTAAACTGAAAATTATCTTTCGCTTTATCATGTATTCAAGTGGTATTGAGGGGTTCTGTGGACACAGGCATGACATCACCCTGACAAATAAGGTATCAATCAAGAGAGGAATAAATTAACCTGACAATGGTATAAAATTCAATAAAAATTAGAAAATATCCCCAAAGTTATCAGGACCTAAAATGAAGTTGCGGAACTTCAATGTGATCAATAAAAATGCATTTTTACAACATTTGACTTTTTACTTTTCTCCATATTCTGATATTCTGTGCATTGAAGCATGATACAATCATTACAAATAGGATATCAATCAAAAGGGGAATAAATGATCTTTCTAATGGTATAAAAATCAGGAATAATTAAAGCGTACCTGAAAAGTTATCATGACCCAAAGTCGACTTGCGAAACTTTTTGTGAGGGGTTTAAATACTACATACAAAAGGAATTTACAGAAAACTGTGAATTTGCTGAGAAAGGAGCAAAATAAGCATAATTTCTGTAGCTGGACGGGCCGTCCAAGCACATGCGTGATTAACACGGCCACGTGGAAAGTCTACGGATTTATCATGTGCACGCGATTCGCACCGGATCTGTGTGTGTACGTTGTGCCGTGACTTGTGGCGATGTAGCGGTCTACTCCACGTCTCAATTTGACGGACTGTTTCGATATGTTTTTAACATTTCTACTGAAATCAATATCGAAACGTGAATATAATCTTGTGTAGGCATATGTATATGTTAATGGAACAATGTGAGGACATATCTTACAGATTTATCTCAAATTATTTTGGCTGTAAGAACTCAAGCTTGGCTTTAAAGTATCTATTGATAGTAGAGTCAACATTTTATATTTCAGTATAATTTAGCCTAGCGGTTAAATGCAGTATATTCCAATAGATCTAAGACTGCACTTCTCAGAATGTTGCATTATGGGTTAGGAAACAGGACAGGTTGAGTAGTTGAGGCGATGCTATATAGGGCTGCTCTAGTTAGTACTGGCTTTAAAACTGAGACTTGGCCGCCTTGGGGAAAGCCGAGATGATGTTGCCCCTCACGACAAACAAACACCGACTGTTAAAACCAACACACTAACCACTGTGATAATTAGCCTACAAATGCCATTACACCTTCAAAGGGCTACTCAGTTTTCATTAGATATCAGAGTCAACTTGTACTGACCTCCTTTAATGATACCAGGGCTATGTTTCACCAGTCCTTTGTAAGTTACGAATGACTTTACGAAGGACTGGTGATCAGTTCTTGTGCTAATATGTGATTGATATAGCATTCAAGAACATGTCCCAGTCATTTGTAACTTTATGTTATGACTTGGTACATGTAAAACACCATTAAGGTTTAGATAGTGGTCCAACATTTGTTCTGAGCTGTTTTTCAACAAAGATGTAGCGTTAGGGTTAGGTTTAAGATAGGGTTTATGTTAGGTATAGGGTTAGGGATAGGTATAGCGTTTAGTACAGAGCTCAAGTTAGTCATTTGTTTAGTGTATCTAAACTATCATCTAACAATCATAAACACAAATAAACACAAATAAACAAAATTGAGAGAAAGGACTCGAGAAGAAGAAGAAGTGTATGGGATTGAACATTGAGCATACTTTTTCAAACATTGAGCAAAACATTGAACAAATTCATTTGGATATCAGAAGATTATCTAAACTGAAGGCCAGAAATGCATGAACACATAGCAATGTTTGGGTTTTTTAACATCCCCCCCCCCTACCACCACCAATCAAATAAAGTTTACATAATTAATTTGAACAAATAGAAAATGAATAGGAATGCAAGGGTTACTTAAAAGTCAGACCATATAATTCGTATACCATTATGTATTAAAAAAAGAAAACATCCATGGTTTGCCCCCCCCCCCCAACCCCACAATTACAGGGACTTTTCAAGTTAAGAGGGCTACCATCAATTTTTTTTTATTTTTTTTTTTTTTTTTGGGCTGCAAATGAAATACTTTCTTTTTTTTTGCTGCATGAATATCTTTCAGCCTCCACTGCAGTGAGAAACATAGGAAGTCCTTAAAATCTTCCCTGATACTGTGTTTTCTACTTATTCACATATCAGAAATTCATCTGGGACTGCAAATATGGCATTTCTGTCTGTAAATATCAGCGGAATTCATGTGAAGCTGTTCTCAAATATTTGGAAGCCCCCCTCGGTGAGGAGCAGAGACATATTTCTGTTTCCGTCCGTCCGGACGCAACTTGACTACGAATCCTTCTGAATTGACCAAGAAATAAAGAATCCAGGTACAATGTATATTACGGTACATATTCTGTGCGGTACTGCTTTCCTAGTAGTGTCAGAACAACTGCTGTCGTGAACAAATTTGGTTACACCATGAACGCTCATCAAACACTTTTATGCAATCACATAGCGACAAACATTTCTAGAAATGGTGCTTATATAGTACTGGTTTGTTATTTTACATTATTCATGTTTTTGTTTTATTTGCAGTAAAAAACTTAAAAGAGTTTTCCAAGCACATGCAGAAGATTCATACTATCTTATTTTTAGCTGGAGACTTTACCTCATACATTTAAGCTAATATGCCCTAACCCAGATCTTGAATAAAATAGTGTGTCATACTAGGCAGGGCTTGAATTTAGCAGTGGCCCGGTGCCAATGGCCACCACAAACTTTGTTGGGTCACCCAAAGAAAAATGATGAACGTGAGCCTTTTTATGATATTAAAGGCTTATTACATATTTTTTAACATATTAGGCCTACAATGTATATCCCTCCATATTTCCTGTCACACAATGATGCAGTATTTAAGAATATGAAATAAATCAATTCATAAAATTGAAACAGCTAGATGCACAATGTAAAATCTTACTTTTAAAACTTCATTGAACCCCTTTTGATTACTTTATAAAACTCTGAAAACTACAATCCAGCTGCCCGAAAAATCTGCAGAGCCAAATATGTTTGTAAACGCCTGTTGTGTACCCCCACATAAGCGCTAATTGGCCCTGGTTTACAGAGCAAACATGGTTATTTTTCAAAGGCAGGTTGGGGGTCTGTCCTAAATGGCTACAAAATTCAATGAAAATCTTAGCACCTCGTCTCATGTATACCTGTACGTCTGACAGAAATGTGTAAACACAAAGTTTCTCATGCAAAATTCAGCACTTTTCATGCTGAAAGTGAAGGGCATTGGCCCCAAAGATTTACCCCCATGTTGCTGTTTTTTCTTCATATATATGTTATTAATAGGTAAAATTTGCATAAGTTTTTAATACTAATGTAGATTTCCTAGCGCCTCTTTTCAACAAGCTATATCATTCATCTTGACTACCCTTAGGCGCACGCAGTCTTCTCAATATTCCAACATCATAATCATCTATTCTTATTATGCTCTACTTTTACGTTCGAAAATAAGCACTCGTGCCCTACAAAAAAAAAAATGCAATCACTACCCCAACCACTCCTAGAGCCTAATATGACAGTAATATTCTTAAGTAATATGTTTTAATCCCAAGATATTCGGCTAGCAGATAATCCTTCAAAGACTGGTTCTGCTCTACTTCTGCAGACAAACATAGGATTAGTGCTCACCTCATTAATACCCCAATCCCAACCCTCTTCCTCTATTCCCAAGGCAGGAAAGTTGTACAGTTATAATCTGTCACTTGTTAATACCCAGATATTAACTTCCACATATTCCTTCAAGGTTTGCACTGATACTACTGCAACCAAACATAAGATTAATGTCCAAATCATCCACCCCAGCCCTCCAAGATTTAAAGAGTCATACAGTTATATTCTTCTAATCTGTCATTTGTTAATCCCCATCCATTCATGACCAAATAATCCTTATTATTAGAGTCTCCACTTTAGTTCTGCACTACCTGCGCTGGTGTGAGTAGGGCTTTGTGTTCATAGGTGACAGGACCTCTTAATGGGCTAATCTCAGGATCAGACAGGATTGGAACGGAAGACAATACAAGGATGAGATAATTACCGAAGACAGATGAGATTTATAAGGAGAAAGGAAAGAGAAAGAAGGAAGAAAAAAAGGAGAGAGAGAGAGAAGGAGAGAGACATGTATGCTGATGGAGACAGAGGAATATGAGAAAGACAATATGAGCAAGAGAGAGAAGAAAATAGAGAGAAGAAAAGAAAGAGAAGGAAAGAGAGAGAAGAAGAGAGACATGGTGAGGAAGACAAAGAAATATGAGAAAGAGAGAGAGAGAGATAGAGGGATAAGGAGAAGAGATGATGAAGCGAAGGGGGAGCAAAGGGGAGCAAAAGGAAGCAAAGGTGATGCAAGGGGGGTGATGACAACCACAAAACCATCAATGTTTCTAACATGATAAAGTATAGGGGCCTATACCAAAGAGCTTGAGGGGTGAGAAACAGGGCACATGTTAATCAAAAGAGAATGAATAATAACCGAAAGATAACAACATGCTATTCATTATAGTGACATTGAATAATGAATACATCTTTGATGTAAAATCAATAGGAGAGTAACTCTTGGAGATACATTAATTGAAAGTAATTGACAAATGACATACAATTGTAAGGAAGAAAAGAGGGAAGAGAAAAGAGAAAGACCTTGAATACAGAAGAATGAAAGAAAAAGAGAATTCAGTATAAGGCAGGAATATACCTATTGGTCCAGCAGTGTACACATCCTGACGTACAGAATGAAAGAAGAGGGAAGGAGAAAGGGTCGGAGATAAAGGAAAATGGAGAAGAGAAAATAGGAGAGATGAAGAGTGAGATAATTAGATAAGAGAGAGATAGAAAGATAGAAAGTGATGAAGAGATAAAGAGAAGTGGAGATGGAGAGAGACAAAGAGAGAAAAAATACGATGACCAAAAAGAGAGAGAAAGAGATGGACAGATATACCAAAATAGAGACTGACAGAGAGAGGGGAAAAGAGCAAGATGTGAATTAAAAAATAAAGAGGGAGAGATAAGGCGAAGGGAGGACGGAACCTCTGCAAGCGAGAAATAGAGCAAAAAAGAGAAGTAAAGATAGAGGAGAAGCAGCGAACAGCGGTGCAGCGGAGAAAGACATCGGACAGCAGCGAAGGTAGTGACAGGAGAGAATACTGCAATCTATAGACGAAGCCTAAACCTGATCCAGGTTTGAGTGAAAGGAACTATCTCAGGTGTTCAAGTGATAATACTCTAATTTTGGCACACTTTTGTTTAAGCCTATACGATGATCCTCTGAAACAAGAGGAGGAGCTGAAATACAGCACGTGGAGTCTGTTTCCACTAGGCGGTGTTGCGCTAGCTGGAGCTATTTCAAAATGCACTGTGCGCTGCTAACAGCTGCTGTTTAACACTTATCAAAACGAAAATCTGGCCGGGCGATAACATCCACAGCTCCTTTGAAGTGACATGGAGAAGTCATTATTTTGATATGTGCTGTACAAAAATGTTACATTGTATAATCATATCGTCTGTTGAGAGCCAGAAGGGCGTTATTGTTGAGATGTTTATATGAGTTCAGTTTTTCAGTTTCATTTATTTCACATCCATTAAAAGACATATTTACAAATATTTGAATAAACAAAGCAACATATAGATATAGAATACAATCATGTTTTACTTAATATATAACATAACAGTTTACAATATATAAAAGAAGAAAAGAAAAAAACAAAGCAGCGGATGGAGGGATCAGCAAAAGCCATTGGCTTGTCAAGGCTGATCCCCATTTTACTACATTGTTAAAAAAAACTAAATGTCTAAACTAACAACAACAGAAAAAGGGGGCTTAAAAAAAAAAAGGCTTTAAGTTACTTAAAGGGAAATAGTAACTTTCAAAAACAGGAGCAATTAGATCAAGATGAATAAAATTATATTGCTCTAATAGTAAAAACAAACTACTGAAAGTTTCAGATCAAATGGAAGTCATTTACTACCACAAAACAGTGTAACAGCCAAACGCGAGTGAATTTCAACCCCTTTGCAGCAAACCCTCCAGCCCGATTGGGTCGGGGGGAACACGACAGGAAGTGGGGTGTCTTGAAAAGCACATGGCAATTTGTTTTCCACCACGAGGTGGTTTACTAAATTTGAGTATGAAATCATTGATATCTCGAAAGTAAAGCAAGCAATTAACTTGTAATTTTGAAGAGATACCAGACTGACCTATAAGTTTATAATTATGTTGACAAAATGAGCTAAATAAAAAAATTGTGATTTGAATATCATTCAATGTTACTACATCCCTTTAAGTGGGTTCAAATGTTTCATTTTAAAATTATGTTTCAATGAGAAACAGAAGGGCGCTATTGCTGTACAAAGTCAATGGTAATAGCCCCCTTCTGGCTCTCAGCCGACGATATTTTCATAAAAGCTACAAGTTTTCTTACCAGTGTTGTAGGACAATCATTCTGCAGAGTACTCATATGCTTCCTCCTTCCCGCTGTGGTAGATTCCAGCACCATCTATACAAAAGAAATCAAGAAGAAAAAATATTATATAATTTCAATTAAATTTAGAGAAATAAGCCACAAAATTCATGTTCAATTTCATAGTAATTTGGGATGAATATTTGTAAATAATGTTACAAACAATGTTACAATTTAAATCATATCTATAGAAATAAACTACAAATTTCATGTTCAATTTTATATTCATTTTGAAGAGTATTTGTATAATGAATGGTCACAATTTACCTTCAGAATGTCCAAATTTGTTACAAAAAGTAACTTAAATGTCTTAAAAACCCATTTGCCATATATTATCTACTTTCTCATTGCAGTAGCAGAGGGTTGCTATAAACCTTAACCCCCTTCTGCTACCAAGTTCATGTTCCATTTAATTTTCATGGCCATATTACACCTTTTCATATATTCCTTACTCAAAGTACAGGATTGAGTAAATGTCAACTGTTAGACATTCTCCTTCAGAACATTCGGTTTCAGTAACAGAGGGTCGCTAAAAAAAACTTAAAGAGAATCTAGTGTAGTGGGAAAGACGAAGGAAATTATTGTGAGCTTTCCTCTTAAGTATCTTAATGCTATTTAGGAAGCATATCATTGTAAAAAGGTCCTCTGTAAAGGATTGCTCTTTAATTGCCCTAATAGTCATAATATGACCCCAAAAAAACAAAAATGGCTGAAATGTTAGGGCCAAATATTGTGTGTTGTCCAATACATACATTTCTGTGTCAGTACATGTTACTCTAAGAAGTACGTTGTATTGGGTTATAATTTCTTATCGTTTTGGCGATTCCAAAACTTCACACCACATAATCATGCTTAAGGCGCGGTCCCACTGGCTTTTTAGGATGATTTGCGTATGAATTGCTGATTGTTTGTTTTGTTTTTGTTTTTTGTTGCGGATGAACAAAATTTGTATACGCAACTCATGCGCAATTAATCCTCCCGCCAGTGGGACCGGGCCTTTAACTATTCTCAACCTTTCCAACACACTTTCCGACATGGTCCTAAATCTCATGACCAGAAAAACAATTTTACTTTAAACACCTTCTGCCACCAAGTTCATGTTCCATTTCATAATCACGGCTCATTAGTTAGGCGTTCATTCCAGAGGCCAAACGAGCGGGATTGAGTAACTTCCCTGTTTCATCAAATGGACATTTCAAGCAAAATTCAGAATAGATTCTCTGAATGATTCTGACATGACCGCTGACGAGCCAACCTCCATCTGCCTGGGCCAATCAACTTCTGCGATAACCGACTGACACGCTGGATTGGTTTTGGGGCGGTGTTCGTCAATGAGGAACAGATCTAGATTCAGGGTCATGATGCCATTATCATTGATCTAATTTCATGTCCAGCACCCCCCCCCCCTCTCCCCTTCCCCACCACCATGCTCCCGTCACTTATCTTGTCTAATTTGCAGGCATCAAAACAGCTCTCACTCTTGGTCAGTGCTGAAAGGGAGTTGACTGTCATATGAAGATATACCTTTGACAGATCCTGGGGATGCAAGAGACGCCCCCTATTTTTTTATTATTTTTTTTTACCACGCATTGACTGTACATGTAAAAAGCAGAAAATTGTTTGCTGCGCCCCCTATTTTCAATCCTGGATCCACCACTGCATACTTATTTTTACTGTTTACTTGTGATCTAATACAATTATTATCAATATTGTTTGTGTCTCAATATGCAAAGCTGAATTCCTGTCTTTCTCTCTCTCTCTCTCTTTCTCTGTCTTTCTCTCTCTCTCTTTCTCTGTCTTTCTCTCTCTCTCTGTCTTTCTGTCTCTCTTTCTCTGTCAATTCTCTGCAAACACCAGCAGAAGCCTTCAAATTTCTTTGTGCATAGAAATGTTATTATTTCATCCAAATATTGGGCTTACTAATCTCACTTCCAATCATATCCCATATTTGTATAGACAAATTAGAGTAACCACACAGTACTTCAAAACACAGAGGTGCTCCCTACTTCAAGGGAAAAGAAACTTCAAAATCTGCTTCTCAAGTTGTAATGTCTAGTTCATGCTGTGCTGCTCGACCTAGTTTTAACAGACAGAGAGATGGGTAGCTTGTCTCCCAGGCTTGGACTATTTTTGGTGTGAGTATGGTGTTTTAATGCACCTTTTTCACAACCTATATCTAAAAGCTGTTGGAGCTAAGGATACCAACTCGACTCGGTCAAACAAATACATACTAATATACGGACCTATCTACCATAAGTACCATGGACAAATCATTCAGGATATTAAACAGTTTTAATAATGGTATGTTAATAAATATGTAAATGGAAACTTTTTACCTACAAATATCATACACGCAAGGGCAGATAATATTTAAAATTATATAAATAGTGTACAATCTATCGCGCAATATACTGGATTATAAGTACGACAAATACTAAATTATCCCAAGTGCAGATTTTTTTCTCCGAGGCCGCAGGCCGAGGTGAAATAGATCTGCACGAGGGGTAATTTAGTATTTGGAGTTCTTATAGTCCAGTAATGTTGCAAGATAGAGCGTTCACTATTTATTATAGTAAATAGACCTCTAAATTAAGTTGACATTGGTTAGCCCGATCGATATCCATGGGATGCTGCCTGCGTGATACACGAACGGCCGTGGCATGCGCCGCAGTAAATTCTTTTCCCTCGAACTCAACGGGCTCACGAAGCCAGGGCGGACGGGTAACTGCTCGCTAAGCGCTCCCGGATCCCATGCTATCCCTGGTTCATTCATCGTTGGCAATATAAAGCAAATTATGACATGCGGGGCCTTCATCGATCAGGCAAGGATATCCAACGCTATACAGTTCTGGTATTATAACAATGTTCGTTAGGACGATTTCATGGTACTTTAAACTTACTCTTTATTTGTCAATTTCCAATTATGCTTTTATTTCACTCCAAAATCAAGAGAACGATCAAGCCGGCCGAGAACGAAACATATGCAGTCATTGGCATGGGAGCGCTTCGCTAACAGCTAGCTACCCGTCCACTCTGGCTTCGTGTAACAAAGGCACCCGTTGGGTTCGAGGGAAATCGCTCGGTCGATCATGTCACGTCAGCTGCTTAAGTCCACTTTATTTCAAGAATACGATCACAAAATATTCAAAGAAAACTGCCGAAAATTGTTAGTTTTTGAAGAATTATTATCGTCTTGTTACAGATCCCAGTTTGGCCTCAGTGAGTGAAACCAATGAATGGCTATCCGTGTTTAAAATCCATTTTCGGCAAATTTCACTTCAAGTGGCGTCGCGTTGATCAATCAATTAATCTTCACGAGTATCGATATTATCAATATTTTCCCCATTCATTTAACACGGGCTTTCCCCTCCCAAAATTGAAAGTTATATTGTACATATGTACAATATAACTTTTTGAAGGTAGGTCACGTGGTACCAATCAAGCCAATCATAGCTAGTATTTTCCTACCATTATTTACTATAATATAATATTATATATATATATATATATATATATATATATATTTATATATTTACACCCTATAAAGGTTAAACAACTTTCTAAAGAGAGGTCTAACACATTTTGATTGGTACATTGCAGGGACCGGACGCAACTTGGTTTTCCTCCACTAGGCCTATAATGGAACCAGATAAAGCTGATGCCAAACATACTGTGCAATATAGAGCCTGGAAAAGTCTAAAATAGGAAGGTATTGGACTTGAAATCAAGGATCTCTTTAAGACACTTGAGGGAAAAAATTGCTTTGTCTGGAATCGAGGCTATGCATGGGACGGGAGGAGGTACACAGAAGCCGAAGATGCGGCGGTATATATAGGCCAAGTTGGGCCAGATTTAGGATGCAACAAATATTTGTCAATCAGGCCCGTATCTGGGGCATGGTTAAGCCCAGGTCTTGTCTCCTGGGACATCCATATGTTGTTTGATTGCTAAAGCAAGTAAAGGAGTAAGACATTGAACTTGCTCGAATACAGAAAAAAAGAACCTCTTCACAGACTGATGCTGAAGTTTTCAAGGATCTCTACCGCACGTACATGTAGGCCTACATGTACGCTTGTGGTTTTTCTCTCTCGACCTATTGGCTACCAAAGTGCCATGGATGAATTCTGAATGAATTCTATAGGCTTATATTTCTGGTCCGTTTCCGTCTTTGTTCGAATTTAAGTAAATATGTGTGTATGCAATTTCTCATCCATTTTTTCTGGGGAGTTTACATGTATTCAACCCCTATTACACATGCATCCGATTTAGGAGGCGAGCCCGAAAGCCCCCGTACACATGCAATTTCAAAGCCGCCTCTTAATCGTTAACCCTGTTACACATATCTCCAGGCCTAAAATAGTAGACTACCACTAACCAAGGAAAATGAGGAAGAGAGAGAAGTAATGAACTCGGTGCGACCTTGACAGTGAGGTCGGAGGTCAAAGGTCATAGCTACCTGAAGCCAGGCAATCCCTGGGATTAGGTCTGGATCCCATTATGAGGATTAGGGAGGACCAGAACACCAACATAGAACGAGAGCTCATCCACATGTCACTGGTCCATCAAAGCAATGACGACTGGAACCATGTTTACACAATGACTCGGCTCTCACGTCGAATCCTCAGGAATGGTCCAACACTGCAAAGAGTGAACCTGTGATCATGTTTATATGTAACAAAAAAGACGACGTCAATACGGCTCACAGATCACGACCGGAAGTAGAGGGACATCATTAATGTGTGTTGTGATGTATAGCCGAATGCAACCAGTGACCTCAAGGTCATCGAGTTCGACACAGGTTTCGTTTTACACACATGAAAATTGCCGCTTCAAACTTGCCTACCAAATCGAAACCTGCAATTCTGGCGGAGAAAAAAAGGTGTGTCAAACTCAGGTCGCGTATCACACTCATCCTGTTTTAACGGCATAAAATTACTGTGTTTAAACCCCCGAGCTGAATCACAGTGTAAACATGGTTAAGAGAGAGGGCTCTAAACATGTCATTGGTCCATCAAAGCAACGACTGGAAAAGTATGGAAATGGTTTGCGGTCTTCTTTTTCTAGAGTATGGCTGCCAGATGGGTTGAGGCTCCGCAGTCTACCCCCCCCCCCCTAAGACCATTCCATTTTACTCCAAATTCAATGGAAACATTGTTATGTATCCAGACAAAAATGTCCCCTGGGCAATTATCCCCTTCTCATAAATACTATACCCCCTCCCACGGAAGATAAGGGTTAGTGTTATGGCACTATTATCTTCAAATTTGAAACATGAATGCTTTTTGAATTATCATAACAACTTCACAGCAATTGTACATATATGTGACCTCTACATTCGCAAATAGGACGACAATTCTTACAAGTACAATAAAAGGCTGGAGATGATCCCTGTCCCCGATATCACAATGAATTACTGATACGGATACCACCAAAAAAGTTGTTTTGTCGGTCATTCTATGGATGTTATGTTGCCTATATTTCTAGAAATCAAGATAGACTGACAACTAATCAAATACTAGTAGTACAGACTTTTATATGTTGTGATATGGAAGATAAAGTGTACAATAATTAGACATCAATATTACATGATTATGAATCAGCATTTTCTAGGACTGTTGCTTGTAAGTTTTTTTTTTAACCTCCTAATTTAGAGAAAGATTTATGATTTAAAAATTACTGTCAATGTTGGAACTGTAGATTTGAGTCTGATGGAAACCCTAATCTTTGGGGGTAGTTGTCACAGAGAATAATTTGTATATCTTATTTTTTAAAGCCTGCATCAGCTTGCTTTTATGAACAGCTTTATGTACAAAATGGAGAAATATGCTAAAGGTGTACCACAGGGGTGTCTTTTGGTACCCCCTTTAAATCATATTCAAACCAAAGGGGTCAAGGAAACTAGATATCTTTTGAAAAAGTTCGGCTCCCATAACATTACAAAACCAGCTACTAAACATCCTTGTTTGAATTTTGAGTTGGACACAATTTGTTTGTTATATTGGATAAAAAAGTTCAATTTCGAGAGTTTATATTTATGTAATTCCATATCAGAACTCATAATTTGAGGAGTTTCTCTCCTTACCCTGCCCTAAACCATAAAAGAATAAGCATCATAACACATGACAGAAAATATGCTTTGTCAGAAAGGGATAATTATGGGCAATATAAATGTCAAAATCTGTAACATGCACAATGATTGTAATTAAATGTGTCCAACCAAAGAGATTGGTCATCTTTATTACAGCATTATTTTCTGCGTTTCTACAGCAGAGACGGACAGAAGCTAATAAATTTCCTTCCGAGAGAGCACCTCCCTATATTGAAATCCAAATGGGAGAGATCAGACTAATTATTTGCAGTCTACATAATGAAAGATACACTTTATTTAACCATTCTGACAAATGGGGAGGGATGAATTCGAAGGAAGCTGTCTAATGAACTCATCTTCACAAATAAGGTCTCTCTCTCTCTCTCTTGTCGCTATCTCTGTCCCTATCTCTCGTTGATGGGTCCAAATGACAGGAGAGGACATTTGATGTGTGCAGCCACGCATATAGACAATAATGAGCCCCAACTCAGACCGGCTTAAAAAGGCAAGATGGAAAAAAGGGCTCTCCATCCTCTATTAGAATGATGAATCGCCACAAATGAAAGAAAGTTTTGATGGAGAGACAATAATCGACCTGACCAATGGGACAATGGAAGAATGACACGGCCTTCTGAAGAGGGTCTTGGATTAAAGAAGCGAGAGGGGGAGAGAGAACGAAGAAGAAAAAGCACAACAGCTTGGTCGCCTTTGAGAGATAAGTACACAACAGAGTTTGAGCACTAATGGAAGCTTAATGGAAAGTTGCACGCTAAAACAACATGGGGCTTTATTGTTGAAGGTGTGTTACGCAATCACTCCCCGGACTGTCCATACTCTAACTCTGTCCAGTGAATGGAAAGCTTGGCGATGCTGGTCTCCAGCAAGAGTCAATCCACTATGAAAAGCTCAAGTGGGTTCCCGTGCTTTACAGGCTCTCACAGAAAAAAAGACAGAGTGGACATTTTAGAGTTCCAAGTAAAAGGAGGGGGAAAATAGATCGGATTGGTCTGGGGGACCTTGGACAGTTCATTGAATGGCTACCTATTATTGAATATTGACAAGCCTCCTTGGACACAATAGGAGTCTGGTCAAGAAGGGAACACAAAAGCACCCCAAGTCTTTTCATAAGGGGGTGCTGTATTGAACCAGGGGGGACGCTGGACAATCGGGGTGCCTTAATGGAGCAGGGCTCTCTTTCTTTACGTCTTTTTTTTCTCCAGCAATCCTCACCCCACTTCCCTTTCCTATTCATTAGTACTCGAGCCCATTGCTGACAAATTGGGGGTAGGCAATAAATTTGATTTATTGGTGGTAAGCACGAGCTTGGGACTCTAACTGGGACAATAGGTAGTGAGAATGTACAAAGCAGTGAATCAATCTACTGTATTGATCATGTCTGTTTTTGAAGGGTAAATAAGATTAATAATTAAGTGTACATGAGTACATCTGTGACATGACAAGTGCATGTTCTTAATGTCCTTCTTTTCTTCAAAAGCCTTAAAAATTTTCTCCTACACTAGGAGCAGTCAACATCTCTTTTTACTCCGTAACTTTTTCACATTAAATTTCAATTCAGAATACTATGAATTCTTTGAGTATATTTCGGGGGAAAAAAATCACCTCCTGATTGCTAGACTGGTGCTCTACCGACTGAACTACGGCAAAGCCTAATGTCCATGTCCATCCCAGAGAATCCCTTAGTTTTCAATGTTTGAGAGACCAGAAGCTATATAACTGGCATAAACCCAAAGGATCAACTTGGGGATAAATGCTGTTAAAAGCTATTAGAGGTATAATTGTGAATCCAAGAATCCAAGAGTTATATAAACTCTTGGAAAACTGCTACCTTCTGAGCACTCAGCAGAAAATTACATATAAATTTCCTCTTCCTGATGCGATAAATCCATTTTGTCCTTTGAAGAACCAATTTTAATCACCTGGGTCAAGTGCACTTAATGTATAAAAATGACTTGCCAATATGCATTTGTATCATTTCATATCATATTGATAGATTGATTGGTTTATTTTACCTAACTGCCAGGCCAGGGAAGCAATTAAGTGCTTATATGTAAGCAAGCAGTGGGCCTATAGCTTTAAGTCCTATCCTAGGGACTTGGTATTGGGGATTGATGCTTTACCAAAGGGCACTAGCGAATCGACTTAGTTTCGAACCAGAGATCTCCCGTTACGAGACAACCCCTCTACTGACTGAGCTATCACACCTCCCCTACACAGGCTAAAACGTAACATCTTTTATCTGATTCAAACAATGAAGAATTTTTATTCTATTTCCCTGATGGAAGCTCCCGATTATACAATACAAGGAGACATGAAGGAATGTAAGAACATCGGAGGTCATCTGGAACATTAGTGTGTCATGATTAACATTATCCCCTTAGGAATAAAGAGGATTAAAAGTGCATTAACACCAAACCTCGATAATAAACACGCTCTAATTCATGATACATTGTGGGGAATAACTCATACTTTGATTGAGTTATAATTCAACCATTGAAACCATATATTATTCTGACTGTAAATCCCTTTTCATAATGTTGATAAATTGATTGAGTAGTCTTTTTTACAAAGCTCTATGAAGGCTGATATTCCATGTCAATCTTTTCCAATCTTTCTTATTTCCAAGAACATCTTGATAATCTGGCATTTAATCTAGTTTACAACTCACAAAACTGCAACAAAAAAAAATCAGCCCGGTTTGAAGCAATCTTGACTACAGATTCGAAAAGACCTTCCATTTTCATATCAACCAGGGAACTGGAAGGGAGACTCTTCCATCTCCCTGCATCAACAGGAATGATTTGGTGTGTGTGTGTACCAAAATCAAAGATAGGAATGAAATCATATCTAAACTGTGTATATCTGGTATTAAAATAACTTCTTTTTTTTAAGATTACAATAACTATCAACCAAATTTAACCAACTGAATACAAAGTTGGGGGCATACATAGGCCTACATGTAAGCAGTGGCTCTAGAAACTGATCAGAGAAGATCACACAAACATGTAACTCAGCAGTATATTTGATAGATTTTTGTATGGAAATGGCAGCTCAACGATTAAAGCTTGTTATTCAAATATAATTTTCAAATTCAGTACAGTGCCTTCCGAATCTTGTTAGAGCAACATGTATTCCTTTGAAACTCTTACAATAACAAACCACACACATAATTTCATTCCCTGTATAGCCAGGACAAACTGGGGGCAACTTATGTCAAAGAAAAATAGAATTGTTAACTTTCATTTTATGATTATTGTTATTTCTTCTCTATCACATCCTGTGTGTAGCCTTGTTTTCTTTCTTTCTCCTTAAATGCCATTCATTTTGAGGAGAAAAGAAACTCAACCACAGGTTCTTTTCATGGAGAGGTCTCTCTTGGTGTGGGTCCTTGGACGTTGGTTTGAATAGAGGTTGGGGAACAACACTGAATGTATAACCAATACCTCAGTATAGTAGATGTAAACTCTCCTCACACCTTCTAACAAAACGGTGAAACCAAGAGAACATTGGCAGGCGCACAGGCGATGTTATTTCAAGCCGAGCAGTGATCAATCGCGGCTGAGAGACACAAAGGGTCCCGCGACGGCTTCCCGAGCAAGTCTTTCCTCGGGGGCTTCGTTCCGATGAAACTCCTTGCCGTTAACGCCTCCGCGCCTTACGATTGTCCGTCTTTCGCTCCGCCATTGTCTCTCATGTGCCTCCTCCGCCCGCATAAGGGGGTCACTCAGGTGGAAAACTATTCGTGTCATATTTTGTGATCTTGCGCCAGGCGTTACAACGCATTCTCCACAAAGCAACCTACATAATAGCAATTTCAACACCACTCCTAATTCTTTCTTTTCTTGTCTTTTTTTTTTCCTTTTCTTGCTTTTAAATAGAACATGGGAGGGAAAAATCATGTTCTGGCAGGGTATGCTAAGTCGCCAGCATTTATAATGATTGACATTGATGGTGTATTATTAAGAAATCAGGAACCATGAGGGTTGAAATGTGACAAGCTATCACACAGCCATGTAAAGGTCCTGTGATCTGATTGAACAGTCATCATACTGTGGATCAAAATGTACAGGTTCAAATCCCTGTTATAGCACCAACATCCTTTGGCAAGGCATTAATGGTGAATGAACTCTTCAAGAGAAATATTGGATTAAAAGAAAACAGACACATCACAGAAACATTACATACAATTTGGAGTCCTAGCCGAATTACATAGTTTTTCTCACACTTTCAATGATATGAGTCTTTGATCACCTGCTTCCAAAGTTCAGCCACATTTCTGAGTTCATTCTAACATCTTTAGATAAGACAGTAATCTACATTTGCCACACTCCACCCATGAGAATTAAATGTTTCCAATTTATAGCAAAATAGCAATGACCGATAAAGATTGTTGCTGCATGCACTATTTGTTCAAAAGACTGACCAGCAACAAATCAGAATAGTTCTTTTAAAATCACAATTTATCACAAACCTTTGTGTTACACAGCCGTGGAGTTACATGTAATCATATCAAAAGTCCTATGATTACATACTTCTCTACATTAAGAAACAGACACTTTATGACTGACAAGTCCCATCATTGCATAACACTACAAAAAGGCAAAACATGTCATGTCATTCTACAGCTGAAAAGAGCTTACACCTTCATAACCTAGCATAACATTTTTCTATTTATCAGCTCCAAAACAAATCAATAAAGGTCTCTCGGTATGACATGTACCAGATGGTACAATCAGTCCCATTAGTGCAAGACTAGTCCTCTGCAGCCATTATCATTACAGGATATTAATTAAGTGAAACCATCATCATTATTGTTTACTACGGGTTCGACTTAATTGAGCAGAACTTTGTAATGTAGGGTTGATGTTGTGCAGAGATACATAGGGAGAGAGAGAGAGAGTGAGAATTATCTGCCACATATTATACAAAAGCTGTTAACAGCTAAAAGGAAGTTATGACTCTGTACTTAAGCATACAGTATGGGTTAAGGCCTTCCTGGCCCTCAGCAGTCAACACATAAGTGCTGACCAGTTAATGTCACTCTGACGAGAAAATGAGATAACAATCGACAGACTTACGTAACACACCTTAATGTTCAAGCATCATTAATGACCTTAAAAATTGAAGAATCAATACACAATTCCATGAAGGAATTAATGCATGCAACATGACAAAATGTGTCTCATTTACGTAATGATGGGGAATAGCAGCTTTCAAAACTAATAATTACATTAGCTGACTATACATCCTTAAAAATAGCCCCAAATTTGAAATATTATGCAAGCTGTACTTGTCTTATTCTATTCTATTGATGCACTTTAGTGTTATCTGAATATTTTATCAACAAATGTACTTTTGAAAATGATTTTTTTTTTCTAAGATTTTGAAGAAAACAATAACTGTCTAAGTTAGATATGAAGTTTCAAAAGAGATTAAATCTTTGAAGGATTTCAAATCTTACTTGACATAAAAACATTGATCATTCATATTTTCCTCTGCATTAAAATCCTTCATATCAGAACCCACAGCACAGCAGTCCGTTTCTATCCCGGCAGCGCTTTCGTATCAGGTATCGTCATCTCCCCCTTGCGCAATTTGGGAGCGACTCTAACGACGAACTAACAAGCCCAGCATACATTCCAACCGATGATAAAAAATATCCTACGGTACACAGCCTGCAGGCATCTGCCTCAAACACGCCACAAGTTTTCATCGAACGTCACCTATCGAAGGAGCTAAAAATCATCCTATCTGTTCAGAGATAACGTCCTTGACGCGATCGTCTCATTTTCACCGCTTTCGTTTTTCCTTCTTTTTTTTTAATAAGACAAGGGGTAAGAAGCTGTGATATACAAGACAGCCAAGTTCACTTGTACTTTCTCTCAAAGTTTTATTGATTTATTCACATCAATGGCCAGGCACTGATAATCAGCAAAACACACCCTTCTAAAATTGCTCTCTAATATTCCGCCAAACATTGCATTGAATTTTCTTCCTCTTTAAACATAGAGATTCTGTCTCTTTCTGCTCCTCCTCCTACTCATCACTTCCATTTTGGACATTTAAATGAAGGAGAGAGAGAGAGAGGAGAGAGAAAAGGTGAATAAATACGGTGAAAGGTTTTTACTTTTAGGGTGTATTGATTGATTTTTGACATTTTCATACAGCCACATCAGTCATTTTTTATGGTTTTCCATATCAATATCTCTCATTCCTAAATAACAAATAACGTTTTGTTTTTTTCTATTCTGTATGAAAAGACTTGTGTAAAAGTGTACCAATGATAATTGAATTATGATTGGCAAGTACAGAAAGTAACACATCATATATTCCCACTATTTTTCTCTTTTTTTTTTTTTTTTTGAGGGGGGGGGGGTAATGGAGATGATTGTTTGAAGAAATGCTGACCTAACTCAGTAATGCAGTTGAAATGTGTGCAATAAGATTACCACAAATCACCCATACCAGAAATATTTGATCTGCAGCCTTGTTGTGAAATAATTTCCATGTGACATATTTTCAATAATCCAAACCATATAACACAAGGAGTATGATTTGAAATATATGTCAATACATATTGGTTCCAGGAATAGACATACAGCCATCCCTGAGGTCCTTTCATATTTCTGCCTTTAATACCCTCTTTAAATGGAAATATTTATCTAGTGATTTTCATCATAAAGGTTTTTGGAAATCTCTTAAAAAGATTCCAAGACATTTGTTCTGGCACAATATTGCTCAACTGTAAAATTTCATAAACTAATCAAACGTCTACAGGTATAACATCAATCCAAAATACTATAGGCCTACTCAACCTAAATGTTTATTTTTATTAACCCTTTCATTACCAGGCACTTTTTCCGGAAAAAATGAATTCCCTCACTTCATTTCAAATTTTCAAAAAGATAACTCAATCAATACCCCTATTTTTTGCATCGACATAAAAACTACCGTTCCCAGCTTTTCAACGGTATTTAACTCAACAAGAGAGGGCGCTTTCTCGCAAAATGGCAGTAAAATCAGTTTCCCTTGTCACCAGTGTTCTATGGTGCCAAAAGGCGACCATGGTAATGAAAGGGTTAAGCCCTATTGCAAGCCTAAACCTAAATCTTAGAAGGATATTGCATTTGTCGCCAGAAAAAAATGTTATATCACCAAAATACAAACATAGGGAATTAAAATGTGGGATTGCTTAATAGTTTATTTTACCTTTGGTAAGGAAAGAAACAATTGAATGGTTTGTTTTTAACTATTAAGCGATCAGGGGCATATGGTTTTAAGTCCTATCCCATGGTATTTTAGATTCATGCCTTATAAAAGGGCATTAGTGCATCCACTTCATTTCGAACAAGGGATCTCTCCATTATAAGACTCGCTTTATAGACTATTATGCTTCCTAATCAATGACTTCTCTAAATTGTACACTATACCAGCCTACAAGAACAGTATCATAAACATTTGAATTAATTTCAATTACTATCCCCTATAACTATAATGTTGATTATTGGGCTCTCTCTCTCTCTCTCTATCTCTCTATCGTAATGTCAAGACATTTTAAGGGGGAAATACGCCATTTAAGATCAAAGAAATAAAATACATAGGTGTCAATTAAAATCCTCAAAGTATTTTGCAGCCTGAGGGCCCAAGACCCAACCATACTCCTCAGAGTGCTCCAAAGAACCAAGTTTCTATTTTCCCTCCGCTTTTATTCCCCCGAAATGCCACAAAACCCGGTCCTTTTGCTGAGTTCTCGGCTATTTTCCTCTCCCCGTTCTTTTGAATTCTTCTCCCCCTTCATTCTTGCTTTATTCACTGAAAACTAGGATAAACAATCCACTCACTGTGTATAAGTTCATGGATAGTGCAACAATTTTAGACTCTTTTGCAACCACCCGGGTCCTGCTATTCTCCCTCCGTCTTTTCAACCCCTCTCTGTCTCTCTCTCTCTCTCTGGTACTAACAATAGTGGAAAATTAATTCATAACTTGAACTGCTTTTGGAAATTGGATATTAGAAAGTCTTGAGACGCAGTATTCCCTTTCCTCAGCCCGGCTCTCAAAGCAACCCAGTTTTGACACGACTGTTGGTAACTGTTCCCCATGGTCTAAGGGCCGATGGAGCTTGCGTTCATGCCCCCTCCAGGGAAACTAGACAAACTTTACCAGTAATGGTTGTTAAATTAGCGGCAACCAGTCTTTCATTTGGTGAATGAGTGATTGTATACCACTTTGGTCCATTACGTCCCATGAAATCACCACAGTGGCAAATTTTCTCAGCCATAGCCTGCCTACAGATTTTCATAAGTCTTTAGATAAGTTTTTTCGGCTCTCATGTTTTGTTTTCTTTTCCAAGCTACCATGCGAACTTGGATAAATGACTCTGATCGAATATATTTTCATCATGAATGTTTACCAGAGAAAGAAATATATAACAATGTCATTAAATTTGGCAGCAACAATAGTGAGTATGAAAGAAATTGAAACAAGACTGTAGGCAGACTCATGTGACTAGTAGGCCTACATAATTATCGGTTTCACCACAAAACCAATGCGACTTTAAAATATGAAAATGTTGCTAGTGTGGTTTGATTTTATTTAGACCTGTCAAAATTGAATTTGTAGGGTTTTGCGTTATTTCATATACTTCCATTATACATTATAATCAATGACCAAAACCAGAAGCAAGAAATTCATTCCTTCACATTGCATTATTAAATATATCATATGCCACTAGCATTTTTCTTTGGAACTTTTCTACATGTGCATGGTCCCTGCTTCCACTCCTGAAATCTGGAAAATAAGACCATTAACCCTAATTTCTGGCTCATACAGCTCCGAATCTCAGAACCATAACAGTAGCAATCAAAACAAATTTGCTCAAAAATCATCTAAGCATCAGCAAACTAAAGTTGATTGACCATATATCTAGGACTTTAAATGCAAGTACAAGCCTAACCAGCTGTCATCAACTATCCAATACACAAATAAATAATTTCCTAAAGAGGCCAAATTATCAAATATTTCCTGAAGAGGATTTTTTCAAAATTGTGCAACAAAGTACCAAAAAGTAACCTCAAAAGACACCTCTAAGTCAATTTTTTCCAAACACATTTATACCAACAAGGAAGAAAATAAGGAAGAAAAAAGAGATTTTGGAGCATTCAAACATGGACCCCACAAAATCCCTATAACATACGCCGCATCCAATTACTCTCCGACCCTATGCCCCCGTGCAGAGATGATTTGTCAGCCCGGCTTTGAAATCCCCCGCCTCAAATTTAAACTTGACCCGTCGGGGCATTGAATGCCTCCGTTTTGTGTACTTTATCGGTCGGAGCAATGACCCCGAAGTTTGCTCCGTCGCAGGGAACCAACAACCTAGAGTTGTTTGCAGCCAGAAAAAAAAGCATTCTTCAAATTCTTGCCTTCGACTGTAAGGAAAAGTTTTGGAGCATTTCCACCGAATTTTTGTCCTCCACGAACATTTATTTTGTGTTTTTGTGTCCAAGCCTGAAACATGTCAGGCTTAGGTGATGGCCCCTGTCACTTAGGGCATTTGCATTTTAAGTTTGAAAACTCATTTGATTTTTTTTTCTTGTCAGAGTTGTTGAAGATATTCATGTACACAAGTTTTTGACGAGTGTCGAAATGAACTCATAACTAAAGATTTTTACTTTAATGTTCACACTCTTTCTTTCTTTCCCTTTCTCTCTCTCTCTCTCTCTCTCTCTCTCTCTCTCTCTTTCAAACGAACGAAGGTTGTAAATGTCAGTAATTGAATTATTCTATTATATTGTAATTCATTCAACTCCCTGATATTTCCTGTTCAATAAATTCAAACCATCCTTTATCGATGAACAATGTTCAGCAATCAAAGTTACTTATAAACATGTAATATAGATCCCACATGTAACAATAGTGGCCTGAACATAAAATAAACAATTCATCTTGTGATTAATATCAAGAACAGAGTACTAAAGAGTTACAATTGATTGTAAAATTGATTATATCTTTTTATTTTACAGTAACGCTGATTTACTCAGGTTCTCTGAGACCATGGGCCTGTTTCTCGAAACCGTCATAAGTCTAAGTTCATGGACATCCCATTGAAACGCGTGTTAATGCTACAACACGTGTCCCTATGGATTGTCCAATAACTTAGACTTATGACGGTTTCGAGAAACAGGGCCCATAACTCCAAATGCTGCCATGACTTCATCAAGACATGATGATGCAAATGGTACTTGTCATCTTAGCAGACATCACAGCATGATCGTCATGACAACCCGCTGCCTCCTCTCACCTTCACATCTTCATGATGGAGCTAATTTAGGGCTCACATTGATAGGACATTAGTCTGCAGGCAAATACCTGGGTTCTTCCCTAAGTGAAATATTAGAAAAGAGTGAATTGAGAGTGAATTATTTTCACTAAAATTTACTCGAATGTGGAAGTTTTTGCGAAGATGGACTCGTGAAATTTGCAAAAATAAAACCACCGCTAAAATCACCACTTATACAGTATGGAGGAGTCAGCCAGCCCTAAAAGAGGGTGAAAAGAGTCAGATACCAGAAGAAAATTCAAACCACTTATAAGAAAGAAAGGAGTAAGAAACGTAGATCATACTGAGAAGGAAAAATATGTCTAGAGAGACTAATATGAAATTAATCATCAGACATTCCCACATACAATATTCAGGATTAATCCTACACTCCACCGGGTCTTGATAAATTACTACATTTATGGATGATAAATTTAGGCTTCAAACTTAATAAGTTATACTCCTTCCGCACTTTGGGGAAGGAATCTAATGATTGATTATCCACTTCTATGAGTCTTGGTAAATTAATATATTTATGGATGGTTAAAGGGCTTCAAACCTGAAAAGTAATATCAGCCCCCCCCCCCACACACACACACACTACGGGAAGAAATTCAATGACTGATCATCCACTATGCTGAGTCTTGGTAAATTAAAACATTTATGGATGATTAAAGGACTTCAAACATGAAAAACAATGTCTCCCCCCCCCTACACACTTTTGAGGGAATTTAATGATCGATCATCCACTGGACTGCATCTTGGTAAATTAAAACATTTCTGATGATTAAAGACTTTCGATCCTGACAAGTAATATCTTTCCTCTTCCTTTCACACACAAACACTTTGGGAAAAAATTAATGATTGATCATCCACTGCACGAGTCTTGGTAAATTAAAACATTTCTGGATGATTAAAGGTTTTCGATCCTGACAAGTAATGTCTTTCCTCTTCCTTTCACTATTCAGGAAGGAATGTTGTGTCACGAATGACTTGCCTTATCATTACATTTGGATGGATAGAGATGTCGTTGTACTGCGGCACATGTATTGAAAGGAGCTCCGAAGCGTCAGAACGAACGAGGTCGCATGCACTTTTTCGAGCTACACAACGCCACACATTCCGCAATGTGCTTGTATTGTGTGTTGACTCCACAGAGGCTTTATTATCATGATCATACCAGATACTGTCAAATATTTGGGGTAGAATTTATGACACAAAGTTGGGGAGTCTTCCGCTGAAGGTGTGCAACAATATTTCATGTTAGCTTTGAATATGAATATTTAGGCCTACTTTTAATCTCATTTGGCTATAGTTTAAATCAAATACATTCCTGCTCAAACAGTTGAACGAAAGTTATCGATCAAAAGAATGTAATTTACAATGTAAATGTCTGAGATAATAAAATGAATTAATGTCCATTGAACATTTTAATATGATAGTAATAGCCACCTACTATTCCTTATGTTTATGTATAGAATATTATATTTTGCTTGTTGATTTCAATTATGTTATAATTATTATTGTAATTATGTAGTATTGTGAAGCGCTTAGAAACATTCTGTAGTAAGAGCTATACAAATTTAATTTATTATTATTATTATTATTATTACTAGCTTGTGAGCATGCATACATTTGTAGGTGCTAGATTACTGTTTCAATATGTTCGGCATAGGCCTTCACATTAAAACTTCTTTTAAGTTTGACAAAGAGTCTACAAAATTTTGAGAACTTCTGTACCAATAGCAGACTGTACATGTACATCTGGATGAAGGAATTTGTGATACATGTATATCAGGGATAAACAAAAGCCTGCACTCCGTTCAATCGCTGAGGTTCTTACACCCCAAAGTTCACCTGCACCAAAGGCAGGTTCGACAGACGCACCACTTAATCTTGATTTATGGCTAGCACATTCTCTGCTCTGTGCCCAATCAATAAGCAATTGTCAGATAGGGGAGCATTCAACGACGATGATTCCGGGACAACAACTCTGGAACAAAAAGCCCTGCGTGCCTATTCTGCCCGATCCAAACCCAACCCAGGGTCCGATGGCAGAGAGATCGTCTCTCAAAGGAATCATTCAAGAATGTTGGTTGGTTGTCATGTGATGTAGAGCTGGGTATCAGTCATACTCGTCTGTGTCAGCGCAAGATGGGCGTTACAACTCTTTGTGAAGGTACATGTACATGATGATTTAGTACCCTTTTCACATCAAATATAGAACATACTGATGTTGACAGCCAGAAGAGAGTTAAACTCTTTGTGAAGGTACAAGATACATAATGAGTTAGTGCCCTTCTCGCTGTCAATGGACGATGAAGGCTGATCACCGGTAACTTCAGTAAACTGAGTTTCTAGAAGACTACGGAGAGCAAGAAGGGCAGTGTGTGAAGGCACATCATGAGTGTGGACAACAAATGTGGTCATCAAACCAAAAATATGGACATCATCCTAGACCAGGTTCTGGTTGTTTTAGTCTTTCACCTTTCTCTACACTGATTCTACTTCTCATCATTTCTTTTTCCATCACAAATCCACTTGAGAGTCCCTGATTGTTGCAGAACAATATTGTGTACATATAGGTTGTGAGCGTTGAGACAATACAGAATGGTCCAGGCAGTGGACTTGCATCATTCCCACAAATGTGGACCTCGTTTAATCAAAATGTGGACCTCACGTACCCCCCCCAACAGCTGACCAATCCATGAATCCCTTACGAGATAGCAGTTTGGATCAGAAAGCAATCATGCAAAGCAACTGGAGCAAATGTTGTCTATTTAGAGCCAAAAAGGGCCTTAATTCTGGCTCTATAAATTATAACTGCCTTTTTGCTCTAAAACAGGAAAGATCATGATCAACATTATGAAGTTGGCCAAAGTAAGCCCCCCCCACCTACTATGAATACCTAGAATCATTTAAAAATGAACTATTTTTATCATATATTTGAAAGAAACCTGTGAGGCTCGAAATAAGTCAAGTAGGGGCCTATAAACGACTCCGGCTGCGTTTCATGGAAGTGAGCCCTCTAGGTGCCCGCCATATAGCTGGGGGGGGTTTGGGGGGCTTCCAATGAGTTTTGCATTGAGCCAGGTGCGCGTATGTCTGCGCGTACACACATTTTCCTTCGTTACGCACAGTGGAAGCCAACCAGTTAGCTAATTTGCATAAAAAACAGCACCCAAACCAAATTCGTCTTAATTTTTATTTGTTCACTTATCAAAATACTCTCTTGACTCACATACAAATTCCTGTTTAGTTCTGTGGCTGCTTCAAACTAAGCATTTACATTTACTTTTTCAGTTCATGAACTATAAATTACCAAAATTATATCCTAACAGAATATTGCATTTTATATGCAGTTTAAATCGTCATTGTCAAAGTCTTTTTACACATGTTCACATGTTTATAGTCAGCCTTACACCAATTTTAAAGCAGCCTTCACAAATATGTGAACCCCAAATGCACACTTGACTCTGGGTCTATAAAACTATTGCCAAACTATCAGAGTTGATTCATTTTGGCCCATAAAACTAGTCCGTATGTCCCCACAGGGTCGTGAACCTGGCATTGAGTGGCCATAAAACTATTGCTTTTATGACCCCATCAGATTGTCAGACATGCAGTTTTTTATTCGCTTGTCTGTCTGCATTTGAGACTGAAACAGTACGTAGATGATAGAACTAGAGAGATTTTAAATATAAAATCAAAACATCAGTGGAAACTCGATTCAATGAAAAGTTCTAATATAACACAAAAAGAAATTATGTAACAAGCTAATTTGTCTCTCAAGTAAAAAAGAAATATTTTTGTTATATATTTTATTTGACAAGATTCCTGATAAAACAAGAAAAAATGTTCAGATCCCACAGACCTGGCCCCCGTTACATTATAATTGTAACTTTACCATCAATATTAACATTCATGCAATACTGCATTTTGATTGGCTGTTGAGCAATGTTACCATGGTAGTTACCACCGATTGCAAAGTTATTATAATATAACTCTTTATGCAACAAGACCCTGGATATTATTTTAGGATATCTGTGTGACAACATCACTATCATAATCATCACCATCACCATCATCACCAACATCATCATCATCATCATCATCATCATCATCATCATCATCATCATTATCATCATCACCATCATCATTATCATCATCACCACCATCATCATCATCACCATCATCATCATTACCATCATCATCATCATCATCATCACCACTATCATCCCTTTAATCCTTCGCATCCACCTCATCATCATTACCATCCTAATCATCATTATCATCAACATCATCCACATCATCACAATGAACATCATCCTCCTCCTCATTCTCCCCTCATCATTATGATCCTCATCATCATCATTCATCATCATCTTCATCATCACCATGTCTCTTACCTGATCACATGTTTGCTGGCATGCTGGGTGACTCCTTACCCGATGACAACACTGAGGATCTAGAAAGAAACAAAAAAGAGATGAAAATTAGGAAATAATTATAAACAACTAGCATTTTCGATAGTAAAACTATCACAGCATTTAACAATGTTAAAAATAATACAAAGTAATACATGTAATATAACAATAATTATCAAATTAAAGGGGAAAAATAACATAAAATGATAATCTACACTGTACATGTATAATACACAAATTAAAAAGAAAGCAAAGTAAACACAGTGGAAAAGAAGGATGGCAAGGTAAGTTATTGGCTCTCGACAGGTTTTTTAACATGTAATATTTTTCATTCATCATGAGCAGTTGAGAGCAAATGACCAATATTTCATCCAGTTCCTCCTTCGAAGCACAGATAAGTGAAATATGAGCATGCCTCAACGCTTCATTCTAATATACCCCATCCATCACTAGGTGGATTCACACCTGCCCGATCGGGAAAAATACCCGTAAATTACGGGAACTTTTCCAACCACCAAATTACGCGTAATTTGTTTTGCATGTTCACACCTGCCCGAACCGTCTTTTTCGGGAAAAATACCTGAAGTTATAAACAAGGGAAGAAATAGAAAAAACCAAGAACTACATAAGAAAAGCGGGGAAAGAAGGAAAAACAAAGAAATACATAAGGAACGAAAAGAAAGAAGGAAAAACAAAGAAATACATAAGAAAAGCGGGGAAAGAAGGAAAAACAAAGAAATACATAAGGAAAGAGATGAAAGAAGGAAAACAAAGAAATACATAAGGAAAGAGAAGAAAGAAGAAAAAGCAAAGAAATACATAAGGGAAGAGAAGAAAAAAGGAAAACAAAGAAATACATAAGAAAAGCGGGGAAGAAGGAAAAACAAAGAAATACATAAGGAACGAGAAGAACGAAGGAAAAACAAAGAAATACATAAGAAAAAGAAAGGGGGAATAGAAAGTTCCCGTAATTTATGTTCACACTACAAAAGTTCCCCACGACCTTGGCGAAACTACGCGTAGTTTCGACGAAGTACCTACTAATTTACGGGAATTTATCTTCGGGAATATTACGCGTAATTTGGTTTCACACTTGCAAAATTACGCGTAGTTTGTGATCGGGGTAAGAATAACCGATCAGAGATTACGGGAACTTTTCGAGATCGGGCAGGTGTGAATCCACCTACTAAGGAGGGGAGAGAAGGGTGTACATTGTTGCATAATGATATCTGTAGAAAAACAGGGGGCAATATATACATTTATACTAATTCTATGTTTAAAAAAACTGAAGTGAGTGCCCCTTCTGATTCTCACTGGATACTATTTACCATAATCGCCCTACCCCCCCCCCCCCCAATAAAGAAAATCAACAATATTCTCAAGGGATACATTGCACATGGTAATAATTCAAAGGGAAGCCTGCCCTCACTCCCCGTATTATAAAATCCTTCTAGTCCTGGTATTTAGTTTACCATTTAAGCCCCATATATTAAAAGGGATAGATGGCCCTCACCCCCTCCACCCTCCCCTGCTTTTAAACCCCCCCCCCACTCTAGCTCGCTCACGATAGATTGCACATGGCTTGAGTCCTTGAACTTGATGCTATTGATTCAACTGCACTTTGGGGTGCATCTCTCTCTCTCTGAGGAGGAGGAGTCTCAAAAGCCGGCGACCTAGGCGGGCAGGGCGGCAGATATGAGACTGGACAGCTATTAGGACATGAAATTGATCGGGTAGGACGTGGGTAATCGGAGCGTGTCGACAAGAAGGCATGATGGGCCACGGAGGTGTCTGTTGATTAACAGCGCGTTCACACGCAGAAAGCTCCATCAAGAAACGTTGCATTTAAAGAATCGTCATACAGAGAGCAGGGGGTGTTCATACAGAAATATATTCATCCAAAAACATGATTAAAAGAATAGTCATAGAGCCCATGGGGTGTTCATCCATAAAAATATTCATCCACAAAACTTGATTAGAATGAATGATTATGAATATATGGGAGACAACTGATTTAGTGATGGCTTATAAATGTCATGGAATTGCCCCAGCATACAAATGACAGATGTCCTCAATATCAAACTGATTTAGCCCACACTCACGTTAGGCCCTGCCAAATTATACCACTATACGTTCACACACACACAACGGACTGTGATTTTTTTGTCATGTTCTAAATTAAAAATCTGACTATAAGGGAATGTTATGACAAATTGCAACGTGTAAGTGTTCATACATGTCCACAAAATTCCATTATATAAAACTGTTTAAGGATATTTTTAACATTCTATATGATGAATTCTCTGTATATAAACTAATTCTCACTCTCAGCAAAAATAATATACTCTGTAACTCTACAGTTCTTGGAGTTATCAAGTTTTGACAAAACAGACTTCATTTATAGCGCTTCAGCTATCTCATATCATTCTCAACGCCCTTGAACCCTAGATCTGTCATGAATAGCGACTGCTCCATTTCCAAAATCATACCAGTATGTCTATAGTGATTAGTAATCATACTTTATGGAATTGACCCAAAATTTGAAAATATACCGGTATAACTTACAGTCTCTTAAAGGTAGTATCAGCCTTTTTCACAAATTGCAAAAACTAATGCAACTTGGCATAACTGTAGAATATGATCGACCTATACTGTCTATTCAATCTTACTGTCATAGGTTGCCTAGATCAGTAATACAAAACGAAAATCTGACTACCAATCTTGACCAGCTCTCCATCAACATCGTTGATATTACAGCGCGTGCAGCACGGACCGTACACAGCAATATACACATGGCGCATCAGCGTGCATTATTCTCTGCGCTAACGGTCAGCGGTTCGCACCGTACGGTATATTTTTCGAGGTTCGAAAAAAAAGGAATGAATTTTGATAATCGCAATATAATGACAAACATATACATTTGAGCTTAATCATGTTGTGGGAAGGTATAGTCATTGGTATACTACTATATCCTCTAAAATCTAGAAATTTAATATTTTTGCCTGCAAAAGGCTGATACTACCTTTAAAGTGATTGTTTAACTTTGTTCAAGACGTAATTGTTTTAACTCTTACGACTAATGCAGTAATCAGAATTGAAAACCTTCACATTAGACAGGAATTGCCTGAGATTTTGAAACTAATCGGTCATTTAATTGCTGAGTTATTGATGGCTGAATGTCACCATAGTCATAAGCATACCCAGGTATGCTTAAGTTAACGCTGCAGTCTACGGAAAAATGAAAAATCACCTTTATTCACTTATTGAAAAGCATTGTAATGAGCTTTCTGGAAATATGCTTCCAAATATGTCCTTAAAAAGCCGATTATCATTAGGTAGGCTACTTGTAGCACATGAAATAATTTGTGGATTGCCATGTTTACTGTGAGGGCTATGTAAAATTCTTTCCCAGTTGAAACGTAAAAGGGTGTGTACCTATAACACATGAGACGGATATGTAACTTAGAAGTGCTCAGTGAAATCTGTCTGTCTACGGGTCTTTTTCCCACAATGCAGTAATCTAATAGGTCCGACTTATCAGCGGTGTGTCGGGCTGAAACGAAATTCAAGTTCATGCAGAACAAACGTCACACTATCTCTTAATGCCCCAACGGAATGCCAGCTACGCCAAGCCCAGATAAAGGTTTACAAGTTAGTAGAGTGAGGGTATGATTGTCTATTGAGTTGTATCATCTTGTTGAAATGTGAAATGCGTAGAGAAACAAGTACACATACAAATGTAATACGGTCAATGGAGAGAGGAAGAGTTCTGTCTTCTAAAAGTTATATTAATTAAAAATTATTTGAAATGAAAGCAATAAAAGTGCACATCGAAATTAATCTAATTACTTACAGAACATCACAAATTATAAAAATAGCTTCCCCATTTGCCTTTGTCACCCAAAAATAGTATACGTTTGGAGGGAAGCATTGTTCGTACAATCAAAATATATTTTCCACATTTGTTTTCCTTTAAAGTGAAATAGAATTAGTGTCAAGTGACATGTACATGTATAAATAAATATCCCAGACAAATATAAAATTTTCACCAGTACTACCAGTACAATTGATAAATAAAGTTACATACACGTATGTAACTTTCCAAGTAATTCTTAGTTTCATGCTATCAATTCATCACACTTAATGACTTTTAAAAAAATGTTCCTAGACACTGACCTGCCAGCAAATATGGGGAAATAGTTTTACTACCATGTGGCAGACATATTATAAGATGTTACTTTCTTTGGTTTATCTTTCAATTGTCAATTCTCTGAAACAATAATTCTTGGAATTAATATATATCCAACAAAGGTTAGAACATGTAGCTTCATCAAGTTTTACAGTAGCTTTTTATCAAATTTTTTTCAAAGGAATTATAAGATGTACCGGTAGCTAATATCTCTTCTCTCCATCTTTCCTTCTCTCTTCTCAAGCTCCTTTCCTCAAATCCCTTACTCCAAACCAGACCGAAGATCATCCAATCTCTCCCTTTTTTCAAAGAAATGACTTTGTAAAAAATAATCTTCAAATTTTTCCATCTCTCCTCTATACCCCCCTACCCCCTACATATTATCAATTGGTTCCCCTTCGCCACCCCAGTTCCCAAAATTCATTTTCTCAAAATAAATCCCCTTATTACCTCCCCCTCCTCCTCCTATCCTCCAACTCCCAAAGTTTTTCGAGATCCTCTAGATTAGCTAATCCTTATCTCCCCTCATTCATAACCCCCTCCTCCCCCTTTTCTGATCATCTACTCCACCCAAATTCATCCTATCTTTCCCTCATCCATAGAGATCACCTTGGAAACAGCATCTTGTCGCGATAACCCGTCTCACAAGCACCGGTTGCTCAAACAATGCCTCCGTTTACTGAGAGTGCGCGAGCGAGCCCCGAGACAAACAAGACGGTGCAATTCAGAGAAAGTCCACTATCAATTGCTGATCTATTCACGTCAATTGGAGTTAAATAATGAACTCTGCTGCCCGATTTTAAAAATGGTGGTAAAACTTAAACCATGATCTAACCATTTTTAATTAATATAAAATGACTATGATGAATGAAACAACAAAAAAAATATGGCTTGCGCAATAATCTGTGCTGTGTTTTTAATAAAGAACTGATTTACTCAAGTGTTTTTGGAATTAAACAATTTCAAAAACTAAATACTATCATACACTCCTGGGACGAGTAAAGCAAGGATGAATGACGGCCATATTATACCAGAGGAAATTATAAATGGAAGGGTTGCTCCTATACACAATTATAAGTTTATTATAGCTGTGTGAAGAAAATGTTTTTGTAGTTGTGTGAAGAATTTATGTTATTATTATGGTTGTGCAAAGAATTTATGTTATTATAGTTGTGTGAAGAATTTCTTTCTCTGCAACTACATTGTAGGCTTACATTATACATATAGTGCATAACACACCTACACGAAAAGCTTTTTAATGAATTCCAGTTTGAAAAAAACAAAACAGGTTGGATGAAGAAAGTACATACAGACAGGTCGATGTTTCTCCATTTCTAAACCATACATGTACAATCGACTAGTTGACAAAGTAAATAATCAGAGTTCAAACCAACTTGTACAGGTGTGATATTCTGCCAAATATGGATTGAATATGATATTGATATTAAAATGGCTCATACATCCTGTCCTCACAGCTTGACAGATGGCAGTGCTGCACTAGCTCGAGCTAAAAAAAATAGCGCGCTAATAGGTGGATCGGGAAAAAAACACCTGAAAACAAATAAACCGGTCCTGCACTAGCTCAAGCTTCAGCCAAAGTTTCGCATTGACAACTTGACCTGACCTTGAACAAACAATCCCGATAAATTGCGCAACTGGTAACTATCGATTACAGATTAATTTATCATGAGCCAGTGCAGCACCGCACAAAATAGCGCGCTATTTCATGCTAAAACTGCAAAACAATTTGAGTTTTTTCGAAAAAGCTTAAGATAACTCGGCCTTGGATTTCTTCTATATTAGCGCGCTTTTTGGGAAAAAAATCCTGATCTCCTCTGATCGGGCTAATTCATTGAATCACAAATAACGCACTATTTGAAATAGCTCGAGCTAGTGCAACACCACCCAGTGGCTACCGCTTTGTTTTTCATCGCTCCATTACCTCCTTTCAGCTCAAGAGCCTTGAAGGACAATAGAACTAGCAAATCTTGAAACACAGAATAAGAATAGAGTCCAGAAAAACATAAACATGTGTAATTTGTCTCCATACATACATGTCCCTCTATTTCTCTCTTTCTTTACACTGTGATGTTTCCTATAGTGAATACTGTTATTTGGACCTTGTTGTTGGACAAACTTGACCCTTTTGAAAGAAAATTCAAGATGGAATAATTGCCATTAAATTAGAAACAGGAAACTAATGCTTGAGGTGCAATATGCCAACTGTCAATCATAACTAGAGTGTTTTTTTTCTTGAACCCTGTTACCCCCTCCGACCCCCCCCCCCCCCCCACCCAACCCAAAATGAAATAAAAAGCATAATTTAATTGATTACCAGTATACTAAAAATGTACATTGTTAATAAAATGTAATGTTCATTCCTTCATATACATTGTAGGATATTTCTACAGTGTAGGCCTACTGTTCATTTTGTATTGACCATTTTGATCAGATATCCATATGGCTTTTAATAGTAACTGGTGAGTTGCACTTGCAAAAAAAAAAATTGTATTTTTTTTCATGTACATTGTACCTTACTCCAGATTCTCCTATTTCTTTATGTTCATTTAAACATGGAGTAGAATCCATTTAAATCAGCATCAGCCCCACACTACACTAGCAGTTTGAAGTAAGCCTGCAAGGAATTGTAAATAAAAATATTAGCAAATAACAGGGTCATTTATATTCTTCAAGCTTATACCTGACAGCTAGGGTACAAATACTACCACCAACTTCCTTCTTACACCAAAGTTCAAAGTTTACAACTGATTCCTCTTTTCTTTCTGCAATCCTGCCCAAATAATTAATCTTCTTCAAGCCAAGGGCTGACAGGGGTACAAAAAGGACATAACTACCCACTTCCCCTTATTTTTTACCAAGTCCAAGTTCACTGACCTACATGTATTGGTACATGTGTATCCCGCTTCTCACTCTTCTTTGATATAAATTTTCTACTTTTTTTTGTAAGAGCTGACAGGGTTAATAGTCCCCCTTTTATTTCACTTTGCTCCATTATCATCTATATATCCGTATCCCTCCTATTCACACTCATTCCTTATGTTTTATCAACAGCCTACTTTTAAAGCAATAAATCAGAAGGGATTCATATAATTTATGTTTGTTTGTTTGTTTGTTTGCTTGTTGCAAATGAAGTTCAATGATTCTGCTCTTACATTCACATTCTTCTTCCCCTCCTTCCACTGCACAACACCCCTAACCCCCACCCCCTCCCTCTTCAGTAGTTTAATTGCACATAATAATTGAGGGGGAATGAGGGTAAAAACTTCAAGTTCCAGTTAAGTTCAATCCCTCTCCCAAATACCTCTTCTCCCTACTTCCATTTTACCTTCCTATCCCCAATTCAAATCCCTTCCCCCTCTCCACATCTCCATTTATATCCTCTTTCTATCCCTCTATCATTCTTGTGCCCTACACCCAAGTGTATTTTTAGCACATTACTGCATAAGAATTGTTTTTCAATCAGGGTACATACTCATCTGTCTCACTGGACTAAAAGTTATTTTGTTTTTCCTCATTTTATTGTGTATGTTGTAAACAAGCGAAATTACATTTCTTAATTGTGAGGCACGATGTCACCCATTTACTTTTTAATAACCCTGGGTTCAAATATTTTATTATGTGTTGTGTCAAATGCTTATTTTTTGGCGAGGGCACTTTTGGACAGAAATTAATTTGTCAACAGTTTTTCTAGCAGGTTGATCTATGTAACAGTGCCCAATAGCTTACAATACTAGATTTGAGATTACTGCTTATTTATTTTTATGATGCACAGAAGGCCTTTTTGTATAACAACCCATAAGCAAAGTTCAATGACCATTCCTCTCTCTCCCAACACCCCTCTCGCACCCCTCTCTGATAAAGCAGAGTGAGGGTATAACCTTGATACAATTCTCTTGTTTCAGTTATAACCAGTGGTGAGGTTCAATGCCATGCTACATCAGACCTCTGTTAAAGTGCTTTGCAGTTTGTGGTCCCCTTCCTCCACCACACTGGCCCAAGCCTCATTAAATCCAGAGAATACCTCTCTGGAAGTCCAACAAAATATTCATAACTGGGAGAAGCTGCTGTTGATGTTGTCTTTTCATTTCCTAAGTATACAATATGAGTTCATTATTTTTGAATTTCTGGGCTCCACACTAACAATTTTTGCAGGGGATTTTGAGTGAACATTTTAGTGTGTGTGAGATCAATACTAAATTGCAACTGAAAGTTCATGCTTTTTATTATTATTATTATTATTATTATTATTCATTTTGGCGTCACCTGTGCCATGGAAGGCGAAAAGCGAACCGAATCACTGTAACCCGCAGGTCTCTCCTCCCAATATAACTGATTGGGGGTATGCTTTGAGAAAGTTATCAAAATAAAATTTCATAAACACAATTTCCCCATCATGCCCATTGTTACACTATATCATATTATATCAAATTTGTGATATCATTTGTTATTCAAGACTAAACTTACAATTGTAATTCAAATGAAGCATTTTGCTATTCATTTCTTGTATCATTACCATACTTATTCAACTTTTAAGTTTGAATCATTATTATTGTTATTGTTGTTATTACAGAACATTATTTAAACAAAAACAGAAAAATTAAGGAAACTCTACAGTGCATTAGAGAATATCAACTGATTACAACAATAGGTGTACATACGTACACAAGCTAGTAGCACTGCTTCAGTTGGCAATTCAGTAATCTCACACATCACAGATTTGATTTACACAAACATCAAATATAGCAGCGACTACCTTTTTGAAGGAAAGTTGAACTCCAAATCGGAGAGAGAGAAAAGGTCTTTTGTCAATTTGGTCTCTTGTGTTAATCAATCTAATTATGCATGTATTAAACCTCATGTGCTGGAGACCTAATCTTTAGTATAAACATTCATGAGTGCAAGCAACTGGACTGCTTCAACCCTAGACCTCTATTCATTGTTAGCATAGGGAAGGCTGCTGATGCAGCCAGCCCCCAAGCTAAGCTTGTGTAGTGAGCTGTCGTGCTTCCTCCCTGCACTTTCGCCTGTGCAAACTTTCGAGTAACGGGGCTGCCATGCCACTAGCATGGTGACGGGTTGTTCAATTGTTACAAGAACCTTAGGGTTTGGACCAAACTGATTTTACTTGTCGTACGCTCAATATGGAAATCTGTTCGTCCTAAGCAATATCGTTAAAACAATGTTTGAATGGTTTCATTTGGTTTAGTTGTATGCAATTTATTAACAAAATGATCCACATAGTTCATTTATTGTTTTGTACAATCACAGAGTTGCATGCCTGCTTCAATAAATTCCCTGTACTGAAACAGCTCGCCAACTATCTACTTTTCTGTGCTACTCAAAGAGCTTCAAAGATAAACCAAGAATGCAGTGAAGAAAGTCAGATGTAACATTAAGTTTTTGTAATTACACTTTTCAAAAGAATCCATGTTTATTTCTGTTTTGTAAATCCAAAGATGCTAGGCATATCTCTTCAAATGGTATTTTCAGAGAGTTGGATGCGTAGGAAGAAAACAACATCCCTGTTTTGTATTTCTTGCATTCTGACAGCTATACCAACCAACCGTTTACCTCACATAAACAGACGAATCCATGTTCGTTTCTGTTTTGTAAATCCAAAGAAGCTAGGCATAGGCTATATCTCTTCAAATGGTGTGGATAGAACAACAACAACAACATCCCTGTTCTGTATTCCCTGCATTCTATAAACAGCTCACCAACCAACCCTCGATCTACTTCAGTTTGGGCCAACTCCATTTCTGGCTCTCCTCAAGGATATCAACAAGAATGTGCTAAACAAACTTTCACACCCTCCAAGTTCACCTCTCCCCATGTTATCTCCGTTCTCTTCCCTTTTGAGCTGCAAAGCATTTATTTTGAAAGTTGAGCGGATCTGGTGGGTGAGCAGACAGGCTCCTCCACGACCCCCAACCGGTTCTGTAATTTCTTTCCAATTCAGCCTAAAGACTGCGGGCCATTTTGTCACAGCTGGATGGGGTAATACCAAACATAAAGCGCTCGTTTTACACAATTTACACAAATGGGTGGATTCTTCGCCAGCTACTGCTTTAGTGAAGATATCCATGCCTATGTTCGGAAAGATATATTTCTCACTTTTTTCTTGTCTTGAAGGAGAGGGATTGTTAGTTGAACTTGACTATTATTCAATGAGGGCTCATTGTAGTTTGCGAATTGTTGAAGATTTTCTGCCACAGAGGTAATTCTGGATTATTCGCAACTGACTATTTTTTTTATATTTTGAAAGTAAAATTGGGTGAACTTGACAAATATATGGGTTTGGTTTTATTCCAATTCAGAAAAATGTGTCTTCACTTCCAGTTTTTCTCACATGAAGCTGGTATGAAGATGTCCATGCACATATTTTACCCCAAAGAAGCTGTCACTCTTGGTTAATTAACATGGATTAATTTCCTATTTTTTCTTTTTTACTACTAAGGGGTATACATTTTGCATGAGAGTGAATATACTCACTGTCACTTCATATCAAGGCTATACTAGCATTCAAATAAGTGTATGAATTCACTCTAAAATTATATTCCAACTCAACAAGACCAAGAGGTGATATACTAGGTCTCTCCAGGCATAATACCTGTAAGTTGATAATGATATATTATCCATATAATTTTTGTATGTAAAGCACATCTGATTTGGGTATTGACAAGGTTAAACATAACTTTGATGAGATGGCCTATTATTATTTTTAAGTTAACAATTTTATATGAAATAAAAATATTGTAATAACTCAGAATCCCACACAATAAATGAAACAAAGATTTGGAACAAACATAGGCCCTTCATCTTTTGCCAAAAATATATTCATCTTATGTAATTGGAATGAAAAAGAATGATGAAAGAGAGTGTTTGGCAAAAAATGAACATGATGGGTTAAATATAATCAGTAATAGAAGGGATTGAAAGATGAAATGCAAGAGAGAATGTAACAATGATCAATTAATGTCTTATTTATAAAATAAAAAACTTCCCGCCATGCTATTGGAACTCACACACATAACTCACTCAATTAAAGCGCCGCGACCAGCCCGTTAGAATACCACCACAATACCGCTCTCTCCAACTCACCGCACTCATCACAAACAAACTTTCCAAGTTTCCTACTCAAAGATACTTTCGATCACTAAAAACTTACCCTGCGAAAAGGCCAGCGGAATCAGCAGTAAAAATATCCACACAATCATTTCAAATGGTCCTCTTAATATTCAATCAGTTAGAAGGAACCTCACATTGTTAGATATCCAGGAAAGAAAGTCAAGTTTTTCATCAACGACGTCTGCTAACACAAAAATAATCACCACATTAGAGTCTGCATTGGTACAATACACGCGCTCAATTGAAAATGTTGATAATGTGCGATCATGCACCATACACAATCGCGCTAGTATATGCCTACCAACTGGTATATGGAGTGGAGAACGGGGGCATGCGGAGTCCGCTGGCCCGTGTGAAAAGTAAACTCCGCCCCTGAATTGTAATTGGTGTTGTAAACCGGGGACCCTCTGTTATCGCTAGCCAATTAATACGCCGATTAAATCTCTTTGTGAAACCATAAAAATTTCAACATTTGCCAATAACACCTTTTTATGCCTCTTTACCGTACGTGTTTCCGAATATATGAATGTATGATTGACGGGTCGGGTGATTATAGTCTCCTATTTCTAAAGTCCAAATGAAATTGATTCAAATTGATTGACATAAAAAGGGGTATAGGGAAATTAGAGACCTGTGAGCACTTTGAAAACCGTGCACGGAGCGAAAGAAAGGGAAACAGTTTTCAAACTTTGTTGGCCTTTGGGGATTATTAATTTTCCTCATAATTTCACAGTAGTGGATCCAGGCGGGGGCGAAGGAGACACCCCCTAAATTTGAAAACTTCTCAATTACTGTTCATTTAAAAATATGAAAATTTCGGCGCCCCCCCCCCCCTATTTGAAAATCCTACATCCGTATCTGTTTTCATAAGAAAGTTTTATTTGTTTTCTCTCTCTCTCTCTCTCTCTCTCTCTCTCTCTCTCTCTCTCTCTCTCTCTCTCTTTTCTCAGCTATAGACCTAGTACATACGGTAGTTATATATATATAGTACCAATACTCGGACCTTTATCCACCTTTTAAAATATTGCTAATAAAAATGTTTGATGCAATATTAAACTCACGAGAAAGATCCGGGAAAGATCGACTCTACTCGTGCGCTTACACCAAGATAGGGAGTTATATAGGAGCACTTTTCTTTTCTTTCTCTTCTTTCTTTCTTCTTCTTTTTATCGTTATTGATAACGGTGATGATGATGTGTACATATTACTACAGCTTGAAGACTGGCGCTCAACAATGGAACGTTGATCGCATACCATTGAATGGATGAAAGGAACAAATAAAGCTATGGGCAGCTAACGGTCACCGGTCACTCTTCCCCTATCTGTTTTGCCCATCATTATTCGCCATAAGCCCTTTAGTCCCTCCCACCCGATTTAAAGTACCAAGGTACTAATTGCAAAGTCCTTTCCGTTCTCTCGGCACCTCTATTGTATTGCGGCTATTGTTGCGATGGGTAGTGATGGACAGTGCTCAAAAGAGGGAACTGTCCTTGAAATCGTCTTAACCTATTCTTTATTGATTTTCTTTCATGCTTTGAGTTTTCATTTGTTGGTTATTCCTTGTCTGCAGAAAGCCCCCTAAACCATGGACCCATGCCTAAATTGTCTGAAGGTTTTTCCTTGCTACCTCCCCCCCCCCTTAGGCCAATAGCTTCCTCCTTGAGTTACTTTCGGCTATTATTTTATTAGACAGTTTGAAGAAGAAAGTTTTAGAAGAAAGCAAGTCGGAAGGACATATTAAGTAATCCACTAAAAGGTCTTATAATAATTTAATACAAGATTTCTCATCTTCCAAAATATGAACATGTCAGAACAAATGGAATATTATTTTCTTTGTTTTTTCTAAATATATATTTTGTTATTTCTCGGTTCTCAATAAAACAAAATAGGCCTGCAAGAAGAATACATGCTATCAACAAAAAAACAATACATATACAGTGTCAATAAACAATAAAATACATTAAATACAATTTTTAAAAGTTTTAATGATTTTAAAGTAAACCAAACAAACAAGTAATACAATGTAAGTGAAATCAGTGTTTAAGTAGGCACCCTATTTCTTGGTTGATTCCCTACATGTCTCAATTAAAAAACAAACATTATTGTTTATACCAATTCCGTATATAAGGAGGAATCCAGACTGAAATTAACATAATACATTTTGATTTATGATATGCAACTATAAGTATAACTATATTTTATTCTCATATGGAATGTCAGACTATATTTTGATTGAGCTTGAACAATTAAAAAAAAAATATTAAAAAACAAACATTATTGTTTATACCAATTCCGTATTTAAGGAGGAATCCAGACTAAAATTAACATGATACATTTTGATTTATGATATGCAACTATAAGTATAATTGTATTTTATTCTCATATGGAATGTCAGACTACATTTTGATTGAGCTTGAACAATTTAAAAAAAAAAAAAAAAAAACATTATTGTTTATACCAATTCCGTATAGGAGGAATCGAGACTGAAGTCATTTTGATTTATAATATGCAACTATAAGTATGTATTTTATTCTCATATGGAATGTCAGACTACATTTTGATTGAGCTTGATCATTATTCAGTGGCGGATACAGGATTTAGAAATCCGGGGGGGGGGCACGCATGCCAAAAATTTGGAAAAAATAGGGGACGCAGCCGAAATGTTTCACATTTTAACATGTATAGTCAATGGGTTGTTTTTTTTTTCAAATTATAGAGGGGGCACGCGTCCCCTGTGCCCCGCCTGGATCAGCCTCAGATATTGCATGTTGTCATTCGTTTGTGATTTATTTATTTGACTATAACATTTTCCGAGATTTCTCATACGCTGTGGGTGATCTTGAACTTGAAACATCGAAGCTTGTGGTTGCTTATTTTGTTGTTGTTGAAATGACATGAGTAGATGATAAGAAATTTTATTTCGCCGTGCTATAAATTGTATAAAACAAGAAAGTGTGTTCAACTACAAAATCACGCATTGATTTTTGTATTTCTTTTTCTCATTTTGAGGCCCCTTTTTTGTTTACCCGGCTGACCAAGGTCCCTCAGTTCGTTTGTTGGTTTTTAATGGCAACCAGTCATTTTTTAACTATTATCGCCATAGTACTTTGATTTTTTTTCTTTTTTTCTTTCTTTTAACAATTGATTTTTGTTTCTCTATTTTTTTTTCTACCAGGGATATCCCTTTTATATATATCCATGGTTCTACTCTCACGGATCGCGTCTGAGGTATATGGTTGCATCATTGTTAAATCAGGTTTATGGTCACATTTAATTATTGTCTAGCATGTTTAGGAGAAGGGCCAAAGTTCATTTCGATTGGGGTTGGGGTTAAAAGAATGCCAAAAAAAAAAATTTGAAGTAGAAAAGAACCCCTAAACTGAAAACAGTTTAGGGGTTGATATATATTTTTTTAATCATTGTTCATTCCCCGGGAATGGTTGGAGGAACGTCCAATTTATTAGGGTCCCGAAAAGTGAAAGCGGGCCGAGCAAAAGGATGTTGCTTGAGGCAGAGCACATCTAACCTTCAGTAGCAAATTATAGATAGAAATGTACTGTAAAACTTTGTTGAAGATATTTCATAAAACTTAAAAGATTGTTAAGGCCTAACAACGTTATGTAACATTGTAAAAAAAATTTAAAAAAAAAGAAAGAAAAATAAATAAAATTGTTTGAAAGTTGCCAATTCCATTTAAATCCAGATCTTTATTGTTGTTTTTTGTTTTAATGAAACACTTTAACCATGACTACAAGCAAAGTGACAGTTGTTAACCGAATTGGGAGCAGCTCATTATTCAGTAGGTTCATTAATTTTCCCGAAGGTTCGATTTTCCGGAGCTCCGTTGGTCCAAAAATGAAATAGGTATCATTGTTCCGAACGTTCATTTATGTCTGAAGGTTGATTCGTCCGAAAACGAAATAGTGTTTCATTTTGTCCGAAAGTGAAATAGGGTTCATTCGTTGGAAAAAGAAATAGTCATTGGTCTGAAATTTTTGAATGATACCTATTTCATTTTCCTAATCAGACAAATGAACTCTAATATCAAGTTCATTTTCATACGAATGAACCTTATTCCAGTTTCGGACTAACAAACCTTTGAAACAACAAACCCGATTTCGTTTTCGGATGAATGAACCTTCGGGCTAATGCAGTAATGTTCATCAGAAGAACGAACTTTATTTCATTAGCGGACAAACGAACATCCAGGTACATGCATGTATAATGAAATTTACGTACTCGGACAGACGAACCTTCGGAGCAACGAACCTTCAGACAACATAATGAACCTTTGGAACAAATAGATGCAGTGGCGGAAAAGGATTTCAGGATGGGGGGGGGGAGGGCGCCGCCAGGCCCGATAAGAGGGGGCGCCGCCGAAAATTTCTTGATTTTAACATGTAGGGTCAATGAGCGGTTTTCAAATTATAGGGGGAGGGGGGCACGTCCCCTGCGCCCCCGCCTGGATCCGCCACTGTACCTGTATAACCGTTAAATCTACCAGTCCAAGATGTACCTGCTTTAATATTTGCGGAAGAACATTATCAGGTGTCATCTATTGACAGTAATATTTTTTCCCTCAGGCTTTCAGAATTACTTCATATATTATCTTAGCTAATTTAGGACAGAAAACTGTCTACAAAGATTTGTATCCTGAAATTTTCATCCCCCATCCGTACCTGTAAATTTGCTTTATATCCCCCCCCCCCTCAAAAAAAGAAGAAGAAAAAGAAAAAAAAAGAAACTTATTTGCCGATCTTTGATATTATCATGATCATGCATAACAATGGTTGCTTCTCATTTTCAGAGCAATTACTGTGTTTTTGTGACATAATATTCCATTCTCATTTCTTAATAAATGAAAACTTAAAAAGCTTAGATAATATATCGGATTCAACAAAAGTTTTATATGAGTGGTGTCAATTGGATAAGGATAAGAGGTTAGGCCTAATTATAAACAGGCATACTTAGGCTAGGGAGAAAAATAAAAAAGATAATATAAAACAAAAGATTTTTTGGGAAAAATGAAAAAGATTTTTTAAAATTCAAATTAACATGAAGCGAAAAAGCGAATCGAAATGAAATTTTATTTTGTAAATAGGTATACATGTATATACGACAATTACTTTGACCAGGGTCGCAAACAAGACCTGGGAAACCCAGAGATGCACCAACAGTTAACAAAAGAGGGCGTAAACAACTACAACGACTGATTAGAAAAACGATGGAGCGAAAGCCAAGGTAGAAAATATGGATAACGGCGATCCTGGGGCCGCTGGGTCGGGGTCGGGGGGTGGGGCTTGTTTCTTTGTTTTTTTTGTTTGAAATTCAAGGCAGCCAGAAGGTATTACTTTCCCACCCTGCCTACCAACCCCCGTCCACCCGAGAGCAAATTTGGGTGTAGGCCCCCGATACGCGTAATCTGAGGGGGGGTGGAGGGGCTTTCCGGGCCCGGTCCCCGGGGTAGGCACCCAAAAGGGCGCAAAAATGACCTCAAAGGTGCGCCAAATTAACCTTAGAGGGGCGCCGAATTGAGCAAAATGTAAGAAAAAAAAGCTAACAAAATATACACGTTTTGAGCTGATTGACATCTTAAACCTACCCCTACAGCTGATGACCTTATGGTTGGGCGAAAAAAAATTCAACACCTTTTATACTAAAATGTATATTCAATGAGTAGTTTTCAAATTATAGAGGGGGCGCTTGTCCCGTGCGCCCCCGCCTGGATCCGCCACTATGTTAAGGCAAATATTCATCTTCTAATTGCAACCACGTGCGCGCACAAACGGTATCTCTAGAAGAACTGTTCAGAAGGGTTTCGTTATAAAAAGGTTTATTTCCAGCAGCTCAT
>CALNVZ010000641.1:2734884-2807452 GCA_940671915.1 Paracentrotus lividus | reverse complement strand
TTAATTCAACCAACCCATCAATCAATCAACCCACCTATCAACCCACCAATCAATCAACCAACCAATTAAATTCAATCAATCAATCAATCCATCAATCAAGCAACCAACTAACCAACCAATCAATTCAATCCAATCAATCAACCAACAGATCAATCAATTCAATCAACCAATCAATCAATCAATCAATTAATCAAAAATTCAATCAACCAACAACCAATCAAGCAAACATTCAATCAACCAATCAATCAACCAACCAACTAATCAATCAATTAATCGACAAACCAACCAACTAATCAATCAATCAATCAATCAATCAATCAATCAATCAATCAATCAATCAATCAAAACAAAATATTACCAGCCAAGAAAGTTATAATTTTGCTGATTTTGCTTTATTTGTTCATTCTGTACATGGCAAAAAAAAAAAATGAAACAAAAATGTGTCATTAAGATACATTAATATCGTGCCAAATAATACGAATTACTGACTACATTACCTAACCATAAGAACAAACAGATTAAAAAGGCACACAAATTAACAAGTAGGTGGGAAAGAATACTGAAATAACTACGAGAAGAAGCTTTTTTTGTACTTAGAAATGAACGAAGAAGAGATAGGAAGGGAGGGGGAGAAGGGAGAGAGAGAGAGAGAGAGAGACAGGGGGGGTGATTGGTGAGGGGAGGAAAATTAAAGGTTTATTAAATTGACATCAAACAACTACATGTATAAAGAAAGAGACCATATTAACTCCTTTAAATATTAAAAAAAATACAATTTTGAGAAACTTATTTCAATACAAGTCAAATTGAAATACAATACATCAACTGAGTTAGCCAATGAACGAAGCTCTTTCCACGATCTAAATGATATTCCTTCAAGTAAAGTTAAGTCCATGCCTTGCATCTTCTTCATGTGCTGTATATTTAGTAGTGCCTCTGCTCTCGCGAAGGTAGCTATCATTCATCTTTAGTCCCACGAACTCACGCTGATGCAGCAATTTTACCATCTAGAGTTGGATGTAGGTTGAATACTCTAAAGGTGCTTTTGTGTGGTGATATTCAAAGGTTCAACAGTCTACTTCCATTATAACAAGTATGCATGCAAAACAGATTTTTTATTTTTTTATTTATTTATTTTTTTTGTTGGTATAACAAGCTGATTTTCTTGGTACCAATTTCAAACACATGTGCACGTGTTTTAGCTAATGTGCTCAGTATAACAAGATTTCATTATAATGTGGTAAGCAAAAGCTGAGTCCCACATACTCATGGGAGGGGACTGTACCTTTGAATGATCACCAGAGGGAAAAAATTACACAAATAAAAAACAACTTAGCAATGACCTTTCTTTACAGTAGACATCAATTAATATCTCTTTACACAATATTCCAAATTATTACTGTAAGTACAAGGCCCTATCTCTCTGGCCATGAGACACGTTCATGACTCGCGACTCAAGTCTCTGGAGTCGGGGAACAGTCTCCAGTGAGTTGGAGGAAATTTAAACTTCGCAGCAAATTGGTTTTAACCTTTTTTGGAGAAGTTGCAGCATTTTGTCTCCCGATTCTCTGCGACGTCTCTGCCAGTAAGATAGGCCCTTTAGGAACAGAGAGGGATATAATTGCGTAGAGTTTTGTTTTAGAACATCAACACTTGAAAATAAATCTCTTATTCATTTGAAACATCAATTTTACAATCCCTTGTTTGGTAGAATATCAACTAACGGACCCCAATGAATTTACATGCAAACTGCTACATGTAGGTATACTCCAAACATTAACCCTAAAAAGACTGGGGGGGGGGGGCTCATTCAGCCCCCCCCTCGACATTTTTCACGATAACTTCGCAACGCGGGAAAAAAAATTGCTGAGACTTCATGACTTTTTTCTTTCAAGTCTCGCGCAACTTTTGAGACCAAATTTGCGATGCCCGGGTACGCGGTTCCGAATTTTTTAACCGTGCGTCAGACCCAAAGTAGCTTAAATACATGATTTTGTGTACAAATCCAATACAAATTGTGTTTTCAGCCAATATTCATAAATGTATCATTATTTTCTCTTTAACTGATTAAAATCAATTAATTGAAGGTTGTTTATGATTAAAATAGTGTCACCAATGATTTCCATCGAAAAAACAATAAAAAACAAAAAGTCGAAAAACAAAGAAATACATAAGAAATTTTAAAAACAATAGAATACATAAGAAAAAAATGTTGATAAAGAAATTTTTTTTAAACAAATTTCAACAGAAACCTACAAAGAGCCTGTAAACCAAAAATTAGCACTTTTAGAGCTTTAATTAATTAATTGGAGCAAATCTTAGATTTTATGCATAAATTAGCATAATTAATTAGCGATGAAATTTTTCAGAGAATATGACTCTTTAGTTTTGGAGAGGATGCCGTGGGTAACGCGTGTGCCAATTTTCGGCGCGATCGCGCGCTCAACGGCCGAGATCTTAGGGGGGGGCTGAATGAGCCCCCCCCAGTCTTTATGTGTGTCAAAATAGCCCAGTCTTTTTAGGGTTAATGCATACTCACCACAGAAAAGTTGCACAGGAGCTAAATTGAAAATAAAACCTGTTATAAAAAGTTAAAACTACATAGTAAAAGCCAACTAAATATTGGAAAACATAGGGCCAAACGAGAACTTCAGCAAAACAGAAATTGGTCTAAGTTTCCAAGCACCATAATTTTTGGCAATTGGTATGTTGCTGTGTAAGAAAAAAAGATTCAACAATGGAATATCAAATTAAGTATTCACTGAAATGACAAGAGTTTAAAAAAAAATTAAAAATTAAAATTTTGTTTATCGAATTATGTCCTAAAAGACATGCAAGTTTTTTCCTCCATCTACAGCGAATAGAGATTTATCTACATGTATCAGTTTTACAAATGTACCTACCATATATTTGTGCCTGCTTTTTTGTAAGAGTTTGTTGCCATCCTTGAATTCAACTTCTTATGAACTTCATGTTGAATTAATGGCTTAAAAAAAAAAATCTAATGCACCCAATGTTGTCCCAAGTTTTCTTCAACTTCTTTAGAACATCATCTGGTTTCGAGAGAATCTTCAACTTCAAAATCTCTACTTCATCATCATTAAGATGATCTTCAACTTCTTACAGACTTCTTCAAAATGGTAAACTTCAACTTGAGCTTTTTCACTGGGTACACTTAAAACTTCTTCTGACCTTCATCTTATTCCAAGATATCTTCAACCAACTTCTCATGAACTTGATCTTGTATGAAAGATTCTTCAACTTCTCATCGACCCAATGTTGTAACCGGTTATCTTCAACTTCTTCAATACTTCATTTTGTACAGATCATCTTCAACTTCTTATAAACTTCATTTATCTTCAACCGACTCCTCACAAGCAAAGAGGTGGTACCAGGTTATCTTCGACTTCTTAAATACTTCATCTAGGACCAGATAATCTTCAACTTCTTTAGAACTTTATCCATAAATCCATTTAGTATATCTTCAACTTCTTGTGAACTTCATCGATAACTTCTTCTAGTATCAGGTCATCTTCAACCAATCTCAACTTCTTATAAGTCTCATCTTGTATCAGTTAATCTTTAAAACCATGTACTCTTCAACTTCTTATAACATCATAATTGACCATTTAATCTTCTCACAGATTTCATCCTGAACCAGCTAAACTCTTCAACTTCTTATGCACTGCATCTTTGACCAGATTTTCTTCAACTTCTTATGAACAACCTCTCGAACGATCTCATCTTCTTATAAACCTCATCTTGAAAAATCTTCATCTTCTTTTAAACTTCATCTTGTAAAAGTTGATCTTCAACTTTCTATGAACTTCATCCTTAACCAGCTAAACTCTTCAAACTTCTTATGAAATCCATATTTTACCAGGTATTCTTCAACTCCTTATGAACATAATCTTGAACAATCTTCATCTTCTTATAAACCTCATTTTGAACCAGATAAACTCTTCAACTTTTTATGATCATCATCTTATACCAGGTACTTTTTAATTTCTTATAACATCATCTCTGACCAGTCAATCTTCTTATGAATGCAATCTTCGACCAGGTATTCTTCAACTTCTTCTGGACCTAAACTTGATCCAGCTAAAATCTTCAAATTCTTATGAACATCTTCTTGTACTGATCTTGAACAAGGTATTCTTCAACTTCAACTTCTTCAACATCTTGAACAGAATAATCTTGAACATCATCTTGTACAAGGTGATCTTCAACTCCTTATGAACTTCAACTGGGTATTCTTTAACTCTCATGAATGGATTCTTGAAACAGATAATCTTCATCTTCTTATAAACCTCATCTTGTATAAGGTGATCTTCAACTTCTTCTCCAATCTTCTAAGAGTGATTCTCTAGTAGTATAAATTGGGAATCTTCAATTTTTTGGTAAACTATATGTTTCTTCTTCTTCTTCTTTTTTTCCCCATCTCATCAGACCTTCTTCTGCAGAGCCTCCATCTTCAAAATCTTCTTTGAGATTGCAATTCTTCTATTTTAGCCAAATCATCTTCTTCTCATAATCTAACTTCCAGAGAATTTCTTTTTCATTTCTTCCATCCTCTGAATTTGTTCTTCTCATTAAATCTTCCAAATCCTTCAGAATTGTTGCTTGTTTTTCTTCATTTTCTCCAAAAAACAATCTTTGCAATTCTTCTATTTTAGCCAAATCATCTTCTTCTCACAATCTAATTTCCAGAGCATTTCTTTTTCATTTCTTCCATCTTCTGAAATTCTTCTTCTAACTAACTTCCAAATCATGGATTATTCTTCTTTTTTCTTCAATTTCTCCAAAAATCAATCTTCAATCCCTCTTGCTTCTTCAAAACTTCTTTGATATTCTTCAACATTTTGGCAAACCTCATCGTCAAGAACATGTCTAGAACGACTTCATCTGAATTTCCAGAGAAATAAAACATAGAAAGAGGGTTAGGGTTGTTCCAATAATGAAGGATTGCAATATCAAGATATGAGAATAGGATCTAGTTAATAAAAAGCTGCAAAGCGATGTAGCTGTATAATTGACAGGGATAGATGCATATGCGATTCATCATATCAAAATGAGACACAAGTCACCAGCAAAGAGTTAAGTATATCTGCAAAATAATAAACTTTTAAATATTTTCCTCCTCACGTTTTTTCTCAATTTTTATTAGAGCACACATACATGTAAAACATTGCAGATTCAGAAAATCAAAAAAAATATCCCCCCCCAAATTTGATAGTTTTCATTATTTTGCTGATTTCCTTGACCCTTTGCTGAGATTGCTCGGCGACTTGTGCCTCATTTAGATATGATTAAACACATATTATGAAGGGCTTGTGGTTTTAACCACCTTATATCTTATTTCTTTCTATCTCTTTCTTTTTGATCAAGGAAAAGCTTTGTCACCATACCAAATGAGTGAACTAGAGAATCACCCTCGCTTATTTTCAGGTTGTATGACAACGAATGTCAACTTTTACACAATGAAAGAAAACCTAGCAGGAATGGGAAATCGAACCTACATTACACTGGACAATTGTTTGTTTTCTGAGATGTGGACTAAACATTAGAGAGATAGACAATTGACTGATGACTACTATGTACTTCCTTGGATGCGGTAGAAACAGTTGGTTACTCTTAGTATCGACCTAAATAAACAAGAAAGGGGGAGAGAGAGTAAATGGGTGAAGAAAGAAGCAAGGTTAGATGGGAATTGATGAAAATAACATTTATATATGATAAAAAATAACACTATACATACCTGCCAACATTGTGAGTTCAAATATAGGGACAAAATTGTATAGAAAATGTTAAAAATAGGGACATTCTCATATTTCCTATACATTACTGTACATAGATTTTAAAAAAAAATTATCTATCTACATACAACATACATAAGATTTAATATGTAACAAACAATCCATCCTTTCAGGACAACTGCCCCTGGACAATTACCCCAGGAGAACTACCCCCAGAAAGATGTAGGGTTAAATGGTAGACTTTGGGTACGGGTAGTTGTCTGGAGGTAATTTTCCAGGGGGTAGTTGTCCTAAAACCACAATCCAGAGTACCAATTCACTTTTGGAAAAAAAAACAACATTTAATTGGAAGGAAGTTTCCATCCATTCTACTGGATGTGACCAAGTGGTAATAAACAAAGTGGACATTAGACAAACTGGGCACTAGATGAAATGGGAATTGGACGAAATGGTAAATAGGCGAAGTGCTATTTAGACAAAAAGGTAATTAGTCAAACTGGTTATAGACAAAATGGAATTAGACCATGTGGGATGAGACCAAATGGACAATAGTCAGAGTGAGTTTAGACCAAATGGCAATTTACCATTATACCTACTTGGTGAGAAGGAGCGATCCCGGGGGTAATAGTTGTGCCTCCTGCTACTACCCCCACCGCTATGGTGGTGGTGCCGGTAGTATGGGGACGGTGATCGGCGGTAGTAGTGGGGTGAGGGGCTGCGCCTATAGTAGGGGGAAGGGGACCGCCGGTAGTAATGAGGGGATGGGGAGCGGTGGTAACTTCTCTGCCGAGAGCCTCGATCACGATCACGCTTATTGCTGGAAGAAAGATGATGAAATGACTTAAATTCTAATGTAAGTTCTGGTAATAACAAATCAATCAAATTTTAATGTTACATAATAAGAAGATGTACACACTTCAGTTACAAATGTCTCCAGCTTATTAGACCCCAGTTGATAACTAGAAATATCAATATCAATAGAAATCTATAAAAGATGGTATAGTGGTGGCAGCATGACCAAAACATATACGTCTGTAGACTACATGTATACCCAAATACACCTCCATATTCCAAATTTGAAAAAGTCTGTTGAAAAATGTGGCCTATAGAGCATCCACAGTAAACCACCAACAGTAATATGGCTTTTGATCCTATAAAAGACGGAACCCTTCAAAGAAATTTGGGGCGATATGTGTGCCTACATGCCATCCACAATAACACAGCCTATAAAAGATGGAACACTAAGGGCAGCATGACAAAAAGTTATAGGTTGTGGAGATTATACTAAGATACATCCCTATACCAAATACCTATGCCATACACCGCACACATGAGAATATGACGTGTGGTGGCTAACACTGCTAAGTCTGTCTGCCAAAAAATTCAAAAATAATTGATGTCCCTTTTTTAACACAAATTTAGATGGATTTTTTTATTTATTTATATTCATATTTATATTTATATTTATATTTATATTTATATTTATATTTATATTTATATTTATATTTATATTTATATTTATATTTATATATTTATTTTTATATTTATTTATTTATTTATTTATTTATTTATTTATTTATTTATTTATTTATTTATTTATTTATTTATTTATTTATTTATTTATTTATTTATTTATTTATTTATTTTGTTTGTTTATTTGTTTATTTTTTTATTTTTTTTTTTGGGGGGGAATAACCCTAATTACACAAACATGAAAGTAATGCAACTATACAGGGTTCCCAGCATTTCAAGAAAACAAAATTCCCTGATTTTTCCCTGATGAAATCTAAAAATTTCCTGATAATTATTTAAACCCATTTCCAGTTTCGTGTGTTTTCTTTGTTGTCGCCGTGCACTATTTGCAGTATAAAACACTAGTCTGACTGAATACCGAACTTTTCGATTTTGGGGCCAATCAAAATTCCCTGACTTTTCCCTGATTTTGAAGCGTTAATATCAAATTCCCTGACTTTTCCCTAACTGGAAAAAAGTAAAATAATTTTCCCTGATGGGCTGGGAACCCTGCTATAAGAAAAGTCACATGTGATAGAAAGGTTTTATTGCTGTTAGGGTGAAATTTGTTAAGAACCAAAGCTCAAGAGAAAGCAATGTGAGTCAGAAATGTCCCAGATTAGACCCAAAGGAATGACGGCAGTCAGATTGATTTAACTCTTAACGTGCCATATTAATTTATAGCCAAAAAAGTAGACTTTCTTTTAAAATATTTTAAAATGGTAGGAAATAGTTTTGCTTGGTATAAATGACTGGAAATCGATCCACAGACACAATACAATCAACTGTGCTATTTGCAAAGCCTATACTGCCAGCAATGAAGAGAAAATGAATTATTACGATTGTATAGATAATAAGTACAATTGCACGAAAACGTGTCCGTGGCACGCTAAGGGTTAAATAACCTTCATTATTATCTATATAGGGCGTCTAAGCTGTGCAATTTTATGTTGGATTGCATGGTCTAATATAAGTACTGTCTTCCTCCTGAATAATGATAAAACAAGATGAATCCTCGACCGCGCGCGGTCGAAATATATGCCTCCGCCATTGCCAGATCAGAAAAATATCGCACATTCATCTATTTTGCTTTACAGAATGACATTTTTGACCTTGACCTTTGACCTTGTGACCCCAAACCTAATCAGACCATATTCCTCTGGTGAAAGATACTACCCTTAAATTTGAAGTTTATATCTGAATTGGTTCCCGAGATATCGCGATGACAAACTCAATACATGGCTTTTCACATCTTGACCTTGGTGACCCTTGACCTTTGACCTATATACTCCATAATCTAATGAGATCATCTTCCTATGGCGGTACATACTACACCTAAGTTTGAAGCTCATATCTCAAATGGTTCTTAAGATATCGCGATAACAAACTCAATACATAGAATTTCACTATTTGACCTCCGTGACCTTGACCTTTGACCTACATATTCCAAAATCTAATCAGATCATCTTCCTATAGTGGTACATACTATCCCCAAGTTTGAAGCTCATATCTCAAATTGTTCTTGAGATATCGCGATAATGAACTCAAAACATAGAATTTCACTATTTTTTTACCTCCGTGACCTTGACCTTTGACCTACATACTCCAAAATCTAATCAGATCATGTTCCTATGGTGGTACATACTATCCCCAAGTTTGAAGTTGATATCTCAAGTGGTTCTTGAGATATCGCGATAACGAGCAAGCGGGACGTACGGACGGACGTACGGACGGACGGACAACCCGAAAACATGATGCCTCCGGCACCACCTTCGGTGGCGGAGGCATAAAAAGATAACAATAATTATATTGGATGGCTTTACTTCATGAGATACCAGAATATTCCACTCTTCAAAGAAAATATTGCACTTATTTTTGATTCATGCAATATTGGCCCTATCTCGTGTAACATTTCTGGTATCCCATTCTGAGCCTTCAATCATGTAATTACCTAGTCCAGATTCTAGACCTTTTTTTATGAATAGCAGCTGCTATGCATACTGCACGCGTCAAGTCGAGTGATGGCGCGACCCCGAGAACCTGTCCGCCCGAGAAAAAAGGTCTAGACCAATTGTTACCTAATGACGTAATCTCCCTCAAAAGTTCACCCAGAGTTCATGTCACGTGACTGATAAATATTCATGAATTCCCCGTCAATCAATCGGTGTTTGAATCGCGGGCATGTACTACGTAGAGCTCTACATGCATGCGTTGTGATGCCATACACAGGATGCAATCGGCCAGTTGGCACTGCGTATACGTGTACGTGTACGTGAGAAGGAGAGGGTTGAAGAATATAGACTTCATTGTCAACTGTCTTTTTGATACTTATTATTTCACAACAATAAATAGTAGATAGTCAAAAAGTTATGGTATAAATGAGACCTGTATAAAAAATGAAGTAGAATTGCATAAAAGGTAATATTCACAGATTAGGATACGGGAGAAGAGCGGAGCGAACGTGTTGCCTACTTGTAAAATATCTGATAGCTTCATCTAAATTATATATATATATATATATATATATATATGTATAATTATATAAAATAATAAATATCATTGTCAATTCAGGTGTGCTATCATATGGGTAAGCTGGCTACCTTGTGGATGAGTGTCAGTCTGAGACTCTGATTTTCATCAAGTTACACCTTCAGTTAGGTACAGAACAAATTATCTATTTCTGATCTGTGTTCTTTTCTTCCTTCAGTACTTTCTGTGAAGATTGATTCATTTCAATTGCCTGTCTGTATAATTTTAAGATAATTGTGGACACAAAATGTAAGATATCTTAAAGCATATTCAGCATGTAAAAAGAAAAGTACATTCGAAAGGAAAAAAGAAAGAGAAAAAAAAAAGAAATCAGCAATATCGAAGAGATATTGATTTATATATTTTTTTTTTCAAGGGCCAAAACTGCTCAAACTGCTCTTATTTCTGGCAAATTTCTACTCGCTTCGAGCTCGAATTATTTAGATAAAGCAGTTCTTGAAAAAGATAGCTATAATAGCAAAAATATTAAAGGGCTTAAGAATCATGCAAAAATATTTGTTATATTTGTTTTATTTGAGGACACAACAATATTGGACCTAATTATTCTGTCAAAACTTTTGTCTCTCTTTTTGCGATCGCATGTAAGTAGATTTAGGAATAATAACAGTGGAGGGCTTAAGAATCATGCAAAAATATTTATTATATTTGTTTTATTTGAGGACACAACAATACGAAACTGCTTTTATTTCTGGCAAATTTCTACTCGCTTCGAGCTCGAATTATTTAGATAAAGCAGTTCTCGAAAAAGATAGCTATAATAGCAAAAATATTTAAAGGGCTTAAGAATCATGCAAAAATATTTGTTATATTTGTTTTATTTGAAGACACAACAATATTGGACCTAATTATTCTGTCAAAACTCTGTCTCTCGTTTTGCGATCGCATGTAAGATTTAGGAATAATAACAGTTGAGGGAAAAAAGTAGGCCTAATCACAATATCTTTTCAGTAATTTCCTGTCAAACCTTTTCTTCATGCTCGCATTGACATTTAAAAGACATTTAAATAAAATTAAAGCTCAAAGTTCTCTAAATGTTCTGCTTTCCGGGACATTTCATTTTTATAGAGAATTTTCTAGAATAACCAAAACCTGAAAGAGCTTAAATATCTTGAATCTAAAGGAGATGATATTAATATTGGCCGATATTCTCGAAAGGTGAGATGAAGTTTGTAGGGCTTTATACGTTTTCTCGAACAAAAGGTTGACGTCTTTGGTATAGGCCTATTATCTTTAGTCACTCTTCGAGAATACCGGCCTTATGTCATTTATTTGCAAAGATGCTTCGCGATCGAATGTTTAATTGAAACAGGTTTTTTCTTTTCTTTTCTTTTTTCAGAAGGCTAAACTTGCTCAAACTGCAGTTTCTTGGTCATTATTTAATAAAATAATGCTCGCGCTTCGCGCTTCAACATGTCATTTAAGGGGGAAACAATGCCAACTTGAGAGCTGTTTTTATTGTCTGAATTTGGGTCGTTTTATGCCAAAATTTATGCTCGCGCTATTAGCGCGCTCGCTTGTTTTATTTAAGGAATACAAATTTGACCATAAGTGTTTTGAAATTAATTATAATGTCATTGCTTTGCGATAATTTTTGCTCGCGCTTTGCGCTCGTGTCCTTTAGGCCTATTTCGGGGGAAATTTGAGACAACAGAAGCTCTGGACCTAAAATAAGTTGCTTTTATAAAAAGCAGAACAATGAAAAACAAATTTTAAAAAGTTTGAAGAAAATTGGACTAATATTAAGAAAGTTATGAATATCTTTACGATACACAAAAACTGATGATCGCTATACCAAACACTCACAAATATGTGATGCCACAGCAGGGAAACAACTTTCCATGCTTTTTCCATATGGTTTTATGATAAAATTTCACTTTATTTGTTAAGAAACTTTTTTTATTTTTTTTACACTTTTGTCCAAAATAAATGATGACAATATGCTATTGCATCTATACATGTATTGAAAATCAGCATCCCATCTAGAAATACAAAAAACAAAGATTTTAAGTAGGTTTTTGGTATAGAAAAGAGATATTGATGAATGCTGAATTTCATGAAAAGTATCCCTTTTCTTTTGAAATGTCATTCTAATGATCATTTTATGAAAATACATAGATGCAATAACATATTGCCATCAATATCATCTTGGCCAAAGTTATGAGGAGAACAGTTTCTTAACAAATAAAGTGAAAATTTATCATAAAATAATACAGAAAATGCATGCAAGTGTGGCCCCTATGACATCACAAGCCGTGTTGCCAATTTGGTATATGCGATCATAGTTTGTGCATCATAAAGATATTCATAACTTGTTTATTATTAGTCCAATTTTCTTCAAACTTTATCAATCTGTTTTCTAAATTTTCTTCTTTTTATAAAAGCAACTTATTTTGGGTCCAGATACTCGAGCTTCCCTTTAATACGTGTTTCATGGTAGGGCCTAATTTTATTCCAGCTCGTGAGATGTACATATACTCGTAGTATGTTACTGAAATAATTTTACAAAGACAGATATTTTTGCAAAATCTTAAAGAACTAAATGCTGCTTCAGGCCATTATATGTCAAAAAATTCTTTCCTGCTCCAATGTGTGAAACTAAAGCCAAAAAGGTTGCTTTTGGTCATTGTATAAGTTGTATGCTAAAATATCTACTTGCACTTCACGCTCATTATATATATATATATATATTATATTTGTATTATTATCTATTTTTGTTTTTTAGTGAAGTTTAAAAAAAAAAGTGGCCAAAAGTGTTTAAACTGTCTTTCTTTTTGCCTCATTTCATACAAAATTCTGCTCGCTCTCTGCGCTTGAATGATTTAAAAGAAAAGGCGATGGAATCGCTAAACATTACAGAGCTTTAAATTTTGTGCTTTTTGGTACTTTTGAAAGCCAAAAATTCTGCTCGCTCTACCGGCGCGCTTGCAGTTAAAAAAAATGACTTTCAGTGTTGTTTTGAAAAAGTTTAGCCAAAAGTGCTCAAACTCACGATCCTCCTTTTTGGGTCACTTATATCGCCACTTCTCTGTATTTTATCTCTCTCGTTGATCATTTCAATAATAGTTTGACCATGACGCAAAATGTAAGGTGTAATAAATTCTCTGCAATTACAATCGAAATATTCAACGCAATATTTCAATGCCTATAACATTATCAAGGAGGTATAAACTCACTCTCACGCTCGCATGATACCCCCCCCCCCAAAAAAAAAGAAAAAAAAAAAAAGAAAAATGGCTCCCCTTTTTCTTCCTGGGAAATCCTGGATGAAGTTCCCGATACCTGCAAATGTATAAGTTCAGTGATAATAACAAAAGAATAAACACACTACACATCATGGCAAATTGATCTACCTTCAACTGAACATAATTCTTCAAAATATTGCTTGGATTGTTCGATTGTAATTATTGACAAGGTCAAACCCTTGTGAATGCTATCTTACAACTTACTTCACACAGAGTTTTAATCTTTAACTATACATCACCAATGTGCAAAAATTCTCCTCATGCAATTGTCAACTTTATAGAAATTAATCATACACTAAAGCAGAATAAAACATTTGAATATACCAAAATATCGAAATAGAATTACCTACTTTGAACAGTCAGACGGTATGCAGAAACTAATGATAATTTTAAGAATAAAACGTAGGCACAAATTAATTAAACATATTCCATGAAAGCGACCTGAGCAAAGCATTTTTTCCTTATCTTGTTTCTGTTTTGTTTGTTTTCTGTTTTCGAGAGCGAATATATAATATGTATGTAATACATGTACAATAACATTGTTTTTATTTGACAGAAAATTTGGGGCGAATATTTTGCCTCTTTTTTCATTAGCTGATGACACATATTGACATCTTGTCGATTTCAGGGAGGTGATTGATGGGTACATGACATAATTGAACTTCTTTGTTAAAATGCGAAAAGTGTGCATTATTTTCATCCCCCACCAGTGGTATTGTACCAGAAAAGTGCGCTTTAGAAATATGTATTATTTATTGTTATTATTATTATTATTATTATTATAGATAACTTAGTTTATTTCCATCACAGTTATCTTTTGGACAGGTGGGTAAACACAAAATCTATCAAAAATGATTTTAAAATAGAGAAATAAAAAATTTAAGCTTTAAAAATCAAAGGTGGACAATTATCACACACCTCTTGAGTGCAGTTTTTTTAAATTCAGGGCCTAGGATACATTGTGATTAACAAAATTTCAATTTAAATGCCGTTATGAATCTGTTCAGGAAATTAGCTGTGCAACAAGGAACAGAATTTTAGCACATTAATCCGTCGATTGACCAAAGGAGCTTTAAACATTTGAAGCTCCTTGATTGACCCTAAACATATTGTGTATAATTATTAGGCCTGAATATAACCAGGGAGGTGGCATAACCTAATATTATATATATTTTTGGTCTACTAAATTCTAAACGAAGACTGTTTTGCAATCTGTTTCATATTTGTTTTACAAGTAACATTTTGAGTACAGAAGTAGAAGCCCTTGGTTAATTGGTATAGATATTATAATGCAATTGAAACTAGTTCATTCAACAAAAACAATAAAGTAACTGTTTATTTATATACTCCCATAAACTCAGCACAATCATTGCTCCAAAATCTTAGCAAAAAGCGATTTTGATGATTGTGGATACAATGGCGATGATGTGTAGCAAATGCAAATATAAAATCAGAACAAGAAAGTGTATAGTAACGACCATATAAAACGAGGGCATGCACAACATGAAGTGTATACCGAGCCATGCACGTTTGTTAGTTTATATGCGCAGACCTTATAATACACCAATACGTATTTATTGTACGTAAATTTATCCAGTTTTAGACTCATTATACATTTTGATCATATTAAAAGAAAAAACATGTGAAATAATATTTTATAAAAGAATAGAACATAGAGCTGTCATCGTTAAATCACATCAGATTGGCCCTTTTTATTGTAAAGCGCTGTTAATCGAAGACTACGTATGGCCGCGGAGGCGAGGCCTATTTTTATTGCTTTCCTTCAAAATTTTGAAGGAGAGGTAGCAATTGGTCTAGACCTTTTTTCGGGCGGACAGGTTCTCGGGGTCGCGCCATCACTCGGCTTGACGCGTGCAGTGTGCATAGCAGCTATGCTTGGGCATTATAAAATTCATAAAAAAAGGTCTAGAATCTAGACTAGTAATTACCCTGTAGGTCTGCCCATGTAGACGCCTGGTGTCGGTGTGTGAGCTCGCTCAGTGATGGAGTAATCTACCCGAATGCGACGGCCATCGACTTCAATACCGTCTGTACTCTCACGAGCCTAAAAAACACATTGAAAGCATAACATTAAAATTGAGTTATTGCATTCCCTGACCAAATCTTGCAATTTAAACTGTGAAATACAAATGTCATATTTATGATTTGGGTTCTAAATGACTAAAAATCATCTTTCCTTTTGATATTGAGTGAATCGAATAAAGCTTAACCTGAATGTTAAAGACAAAACTACTGAAACTTTTGATAATAAATACATAATAGCTGAGAAATTTGATAAGAAAATAAAGGTAAATATCCAGTCACCTACATGCTTCCCACATTGTCAATGAAGGGAAAAACATCTAGTATTTCTGGTCACTTGCACATTTACACTTATTGTGAAGCATGTAATGATGCTTAGGACAGAATGATTTCAGTGCTTCATCCTTTATATACATAATATTACATGCATCAAAATCATGTAGGGTCCCACATGCCAGATTTTCGCAACCCTCCACAAAGCCCCCAAATCCCTTTAATGTGTTCATGACGAAAATTTTAAATGGAAAATGGTGGAGAAAAATAGAGAGTAGAGTCGAGGGGGGGAAATAGAGATCGTGCCTACCTCCCTTGCGTCACTGACATTTGTAAACATCACAAAAGCAAATCCTCGGGATCTACCAGTCTGTATGGATAAAAATTGGAAAGATGAAGATATTTGAATTGTACAGTAATATATACAGTCTACTCATGTTTTAATGAGGTGCCCAATAAGAAAGAAAAAAAAAATGACTTTGTTTCTCCCCAAATGGAAGACATTACATGTATTTATATTTGAAATTGAGACTGGGAGCATTGTCTCATAATTAATCCAAGATAAACTGAAAACTTAAGTTACACTTATTGGAAATATGGACTGGATGAATTGCCTTGTTACAACAAAGTCTTACTGGACAGCCATAGTGTTGTGTTTTAGTTGGTTTATCAGCAGACAAGGCTTTAATTGAAAGGAAAATCCCATGTTCAGGGCCTCGTAACACAAAGGTTTGCAATCAATCGCAAAGTTGCAACAGCCAATCACAATCATTGTTGCATGCGTTTATTGTACAAATACCTGGTCAGTGACCAATTAAAATGGTTCTTTCAAATTTGCGATTGATCGCAAACCTTTGTGTTACGGGGCCCAGGACTAAGCAAATTGCCAAGTGATCAAGAAATCTTAAATCCATAATTGATATAATGAGACGCTTGTGACCAAGCCAATTTCCTTGCTAGAATGAAAACTAATTACATCAAACAGTGAACACTGTTACAGACTAGGAATCAGTAGATTTTTCTTGTTACATGTATAATGAAATCTTAAAGTATCAGTCCTCATTCAGGGAATAATTTTCCTGGTATCGCATCTTAATTTGCTATGCATTTTTGTATGATTGCTACACAAATTTTTTTTGTATAGCAAATTTTTTACATAGGACTATAAACACTTTGTTGGAAATACTTCCCCATTAACTAAAACTGCTAATCAACTTTTAGAAGTTTCTAACAATGAAAGTACCATACTTCTACAAAATCAACTTTTAGAAGTAAAATTATTACCTGTCATTATAACAGGAGTAGACTGTAACAGGAATGGATTGTATTAGAGACAATTCTTTGTAGAATGCTTACCTGATGATCATAGACCACGTTCACATTGGTGAGAGTACCATAGTGTTCATAAACATCCCTCAGGTCACGTTCTGTGGTGTACAGGCTTAGTCCAAACACACCCAGGCTTGCAGATTCCGTAGGATTTTCCTGTATTGAATGGGGTGTAAAAGAGGGACAAGGTTGGTAATCCCTTTTGTTATCTGGGGCTGTTTTACCAAACCGTTGATAAGATACAAACAAATTTACAAATTTGAAATATGAAAACCCAAATATAATTCCCAAAATTCAGCCTGAGATGTGAATGTTTTACCTGTAATCACAAATTTGATTGTCAGCTAAAAATATCCTTGACTTTAAAAATGTTTGTTAAAAATAATTACAACCTACTGCATTTGTCATCTTTGACCTTACCAAGATCTGCATTGTAAGTGACACATCTCTCTAGACAAACAACTGGATTTTCTCACTTCATTTAAAATTTTCAGGAATAGAACTCAAGGAACTCAAACATACCATAGGATTTGTATTCAATAAAAAAGTAGCTTCTATCTTTCCAACCATATAATTCTAGCCAACAAAGTATAAAAAACCTAAATTCCATGAAGGCATTTCTAATTCCGTGTCCAATTTCAATCAAATTTTCGGCAATCCATTCATTGAAAATATGAATTAACTAAAGAGTTTTTGTTTCCTTTTAAAGGAAAATTTTGAGTCTGATCAAGTACTTACTCGGTCGCCACGGTGACGGCGTCTGTTGGACATGGGAGACCGACTGTGACTTCGGCCTTCCCTGTGACGACTGAAAAAAACATTGAAATATGAAAATAAGAAATGGTGAGAATATTTTTTTTCTTCAAAAGAAGAAGAAGAAAAAAAAAAAAAATAATAGTGAAAACTTTATAGAGCGCATAGACGTTTCGAGGACGCGCACGGTGCTACATGTCGCTCAGCAACAGTTCTCTTTGATGGATCAAAATCAATATTACAAATACTTATGAAAAACAGGATCGAATTCCATATATTTGCATCACCAATCGGCATTCTAAGTTCCGCCAGGTGAGGCCTATAACTAAAAAAGGAAGATTTCATTTAAAATATTTGTTTGTTTTTTTATTCATGAACTAAGATGCATTGCTTTACTCAGGTCGAATTATTCTGTGAGATCCAAACCTGATCTCTCAATATTTTAATGAAAGTGATTTTTCTTTAGAACTGGAATAAAACTTATTTCCATTAAAAATATGAATTTTCATTAAAAGTATACATTTTCATTAAAGGGAATCTAGTGAAGTGGGAAGGTGTGAGAAAGATGAAGAAAATTATTGTGAGCTTTCCTGTTATTTTCATATTTGGAAGAATATAATAATAAAAAGCTCCACAAGAAAAGATTGCTCTTCAATTGTCCTAAACAGTCATAATATGACCCAAAATATACCACACAGCTGACATGTTTGGGTCCTGAACATTTTGTGTTGCCCCATACATGCATTTCTGTGTAAGTGCATGTGACTCAAAGCTGAATTGGGTTAATTTCTTATAAATTTGGCGATTTCGAAACCTGACAGCACAAAATAAGGCTTAGGTGAAATATTATCAACCTCTCCAAATCCCTTTTAGACGGTGTCTTCCACATTTCAATTTCATGACCAGAACACTAGTTTTATTTTAATTGGAGACTTGAGCATGCTCAACATGGTGCAGAACTTACGAGGATCTATGTCGACCTTCATAACTGCGAGAACGATGTCTCCTACTTCGTCGTGACCTGGATTTCGACCTGGACCTGGACCTTGACCTTGATCTTGAACGATAGGATCTACTCTTGTGTCTACTTGTGGACCTAGATCTGGATCTGCCTATAGCCTTGTCAGCAGTTTTTTGTTTTGGTTTGTCATCATCTTCGTCATCCAGGATAGAATCTGTAACTTGGGCCTCCTGTGAGCCAGAGAATATTATGATGGAAAAAGGAAGGAATATTAGGGGGCTGGGGGTCTAAGTCCATGTGGCTATACGTAGTCCTGTCAGTAGATCTAGATCTACAGTGTCCCCAAAAATTATTTGTACACTTTGAAAAAATTGAATTAAATAAATCGATGTCGGTTTGAAATTTTAATTACTGTTTATATCAAATGGTAGGTAAATGTTACTATCACCTAAACACTAAATCTCAAATGTTCCGTCAGTCTCGGAAGTTCTAGGCCGCCATTTGCAATTTCCACGGCCCAAAAATTATTTGTACACCTCAGAACATGGGTTTTTAAAGGAGTGTTTAAAATTGTTGGGGGTCTTCTTTGGCTTCCAGGGCAGTCATCAACCTTCTTGGCATTCTCTCGACCAATTTAGCACTCATATCACGGCCAACACCATTCCAAGTTCGTTGGAGCGTGTCCTGGAGCTGCTGGAGGTTTGATGGTCAGTCTAGAGGGCGCTGTCGCTTCAGATCACCTCTCATGTGCTAAATGGGGAATAAATCTGGGCTGTGAGGTGTCCTTTCTTGCAGCTTAACATGTTTCTGTTGCAATGTTGCTTTAATATGTTTTGATGTATACTTGGGATCATTGTTATGTTGGACCGTAAATATATGACCATTCAGACTTGAAGCAGATGGGGGCATTTGAGCCATTCTGAGGGGCAAGAATATCCTCATGGCTTCAGCATTCATGATGTCATATTATGAAATTTATCTCTCAAACTCTACTGGCTGCCATACAACTCCAAATCATGAAACATCCTACATTGTGCTTCACTGTTGGCTCCAAGCATGACTGACTGAAAGCTTCCTACAAGACACACATGGTCCCGTGCATCATATCCAATCACTTTTGCACTAATTAGGTCTTAGGACAGAGTGCTAGAACTCTGCATGCTTGTTCACATGTTGTTTTGCAAAAGCATGACGCTTCTCTGTTACTGTCCCTTACATTTGGCTTCTTTCTTGCCAATTATTCCACTTATAGTCATGTAGCCATTTAGCCTGTTGCACACACTCTTGAGGGCACCCGGTCATTCCTCAGCCTATGTGGCCTTGGATGCAATTTTCTTTGGTCGCAATTTGCAATATTTCATTGCTTACTGTCTGTCTATCAATATCGTCATGAAAACTGATGTCCATGAGACTTATTTTGCCTCTTAGAGGCCCCCACTTGCATAAAGGCTGATTGGTCTTCAAGTTGTGTTCCAACATGACAGGGACCCCAAGCACGCAGCGAAGCATATTAAAGCATTATTTTAGCAGAAACTTGTTAAGAAGCTAGAAAAGGCACCTCCGATCCTAGATTTATTCCCCATTTAGCAGATGAGAGGTGATCTAAAGCGACAGCGCCCTCAAGACTCACCATCAAACCTCCAGCAGCTCCAGGACACGCTCCAGCGAACTTGGAATGGTATTGGCCGTGAAATGAGTGCTAAATTGGTCGACAGTATGCCAAGGAGGTTGATGACTGCCCTGGAAGCCAAAGAATGCCTCTCAAAATTCTAAACACTCCTTTAAAAACCCATGTTCTGAAGTGTACAAATAATTTTTGGGCCATGAAAATTGCAAATGGCCGCCTAGAACTTCCGAGACTGACGGAACATTTGAGATTTAGGGTTCAGGTGATGGTGACATTACCTACCATTTGATATAAATAGTAATTGAAATTTCAAACGAACATCGATTTGTTTAATTTCATTTTTTCAAAGTGTACAAATAATTTTTGGGGACACTGTACCCACATCACCCACAAACAAATTTTGGGTCAAATCACAAAATTGCCTACAGTCATCAGAACTTGCCCAAAATATACAAATTGACTATCATAAAACATTTCATAACAAACTTTTACACTTATTGACTTACAGTGTAGGCCTAGATCTAGCAAAAAAAGACAACGCAGTACTAACTTGTACACACAGGAAGCCCGCACACATGCTACACATTTAGCACGTATTTACAGCTATCTTGCATATAATGAACGCCTCCATGAAAACACCGCACTCACAGTGATTGATGCGTGACAAGAGTGCCGATTTTTAGGGTTTTGAGACGTGGACTTAGCGCAATGCATAAATTGTTAGACTTTGTGTATGATCGATTGAATGTATGGTAGTTGTAATGCAGTTTAAGTATACAAAGTCTATGCATCGTACTTCCTGTCGCAGTGTGTTTTCTGAGAGCTAATGAAGCAATTAATTTTTTTTAGGGGGGGGGGGGCAAGTCAGAAAATGTAAAAATTTCTTATTAATATTAGATGTCTAATAATAATTTGTTGATCTGGAAAATTTACATAATCAATTAAGACATCTTCAATTCTTTATCATATCTTAAAAAGGAATCAATTGTGATGGAAATTTATCAAAACCTCATTGAATATAAACATGTCGTAGGAAATAACCATTCCGTTTCATCGATCAATCATGTTTTTTAGATTAGTTCATATTTGGGAACTAACCCGCCCAAGTTTTCCTTCGTCTTCGATTACTAATAAAATGCTCCAAATTTTATTGTCCGAAACAAATTTGACCGGATATTTGTTTTGCCCCTTTTCTCTTGGGCTCGGCAGCCGCTGAGCAGCGCCAGAAAGACGTTGCTCTATCGGAGACGTTGCTCTATCGGAGTCTATCCTCCTCTTGTTGAACGCCAAACAGGGAAGCAGCAACTACCATTTTCAACGTCTTTTTGGTATGACGCGGCCAGGCCCAGCCAGGGCACATCGAAATGCCTACAAGTTTGTTCATACAGAGCCAGAGGACAATGCATTTTGATTGTTAGGCGCTCTGATTAGCTATTGCGTGGAGCTCCGCCCTCCTGGTTGCGATGACTGAAGTGCGTTGACCGTAACTGAACAACGCGATTCAGCTGTTCCCGATAAAGACCGCTTTTGCTGTGCGCACTGTCAATCATAACCAAAGTGGACCCATTTCGCAAGAAAAACTGCAAGACTCGACTTCACAAAATGTGCGCTACAAAGCCACTCTTTCAATACTTTTTAGAATAAAGAAGAGAAATATAAAAAGCAACTTCAACAAATCCACTGTCGGACTTCACCCGACAGTTGAAAACGTATGAAGAAATGAGGACTTACCAAAAAAATAAATGACGAATCTAAATTTCATCGTGACTATTGTTCATTGGAAGGCACAATGGTAACGTATTTCATATGCTAACGTGATCATTCGAGCGTCGTACATAATTTATGGAGTTGAGACATCATTCAACTCCTATTGACTTTGTATGATAGAGGTACCTTAGTCCACGCACTTTGTTTTCAACTGCTAAAAAGTAAAATCATTTAAGATTTTCATCAGTTTTTTCTTCTCTACTGAATGTAATATATTCTGAGGAACATTTCTAGAGAAAATCACGACAAAAATATTTTGCGAAAGCGCAAGCTGGAGTCGAATACGTGACCGTGTCAATTTTCTTCCACAAAACTGAACGGTACATTAGTCCACGCACATACAGTATTAAAGTGAATGTAAAATTTCATTACCTGTCTCAATAATGTGTATTCCTCATTATTTCATGAAACTGTAGAAAAACAAGAAACCAATGACTTTTTCCCCAAGATTTTGTGATATCTCCGATAGGCTTGTTGTTTTCTCGACTGTTCAAGAAGTTAAGCGCACATACCGCGTCGCATCGCGCGTATTAGAGGGTGCGTGGACTAATGTATGATGGGGAGACCATAGTTCGCGCAAATTTCAAAAATTATACAAAATGTGACATTCAATCAACAATATTTCAGGTTTTACACAAAATCAACGAAAACTATACCAAATAAACGGCAAAATTCTAAACTCCGAATCGCCGAACGAAGAAGTGAACTAGGTCAAAGGGTTTCGACGATATCGCGATTTCAAAATTCTATGTCGATCGAATGATCGCGCATTCTGCTGAAAAAGTCAACAAAACAGTGTTACCTTAATTCCCGCATGGCCGCACGGGCGTTTGACAAAGATTTATCAAGAAATTCCATCAGTCTAAGGAAAGGGAATAACAGTAAACGTAAGTCAAAATTTCATAGAATAAGATGATATTAATATCATCTCACAATTTTATGACATTAACTCGGAAAATGATGATTTCCAGACCCTTGTAAAAAATCTCAAAATTTTCGCAACGGACACGCAATTTTCCGATGTTTGGTCAATAATTTCACAATTCGATTCACCATACCGTGACGAAAGTTTGGATCTTAAGCAATTTTTGGTCCCTCTCTCTGATGGTGCTATCAGATTTTCACGATATTTATTACTTTTTGAGATATCCGTCGTGCGCGAACTAAGGTTCTGCGCGAATTATGGTGACACCACCATACTGCGTGGACTAAGCTAAGGTACCTCTGGCTCTACCATACACAGTAAGCGATCAGAGAGGAGACAAATTGGAGGATATAGCCAATTTTGCTAACAAAACTATTCATATTCAGAATTTGGCGATTTACATTAATTCTGACGACAAGCGTGGACCCCCCCCCCCCCCCCCCCCCCTAACGAGCTGGAGCCTGAACAGCCAGCGGCGAGCATCTCATCACTTCCCCAGGAGTTTCCCGATAGCCAACGATGGCTTGCCGCAGAATTTTATCGGGTAACATCAGAAAATGATTGAATAGTTTTAACGATAAAGATTTTAATCAAATCCAAAAATAATTTTACTACAGCATCCTGAAACAAGGAAGCATATACTCACAAAATCTTCATGCTCTGGATTATCGCTTTCACTCATTTTATAGGATTTTTTGCTGTTTCAACTTCACACGAATCACGCTGCCACTGAAGGATAATGTAGCGCAGATAGATCTATTTTATGCGTTCGAATTTGGTGCTGAACGCGCGCAATCCTAATTATTATGTGGCCGTATTATGTCGCAGTAGCCTAGCTATAGCGCAGGTACTTCAACGCGCTATAATATCCTTTGGCGCGGATAAAAACATGGTGAAAATAAAAGAGTGAAGACTTGTCCAGAACAACCAGCTAAGATGGGAGATGTTCAAGACGATATTTTCTTCACCGAGGAAGATTATGAGATGTTCTCTCTCAGCCGAACCCACAACATTCGAACTCGTCGTCAAGAAGAAGTCAAAGCTTTGAGAGAGTGGTAATTAAATAAATAAAGTTAAAATTAAATTAAAAAAAGAGTTCCACCATTTTTGTTACTATGTTAGACTTAGAGACAAGATTCAGAATTGCATGATATGACTGGACCAGATAAAAATTAGCTATAGGGCCTAATCTAAGTTAGGACTAACCGTAACAGTTAGGGTCTATCTGTAACTTTTGTTAGGGCCTACAAGCTAATACACTGTAACGTTAGATCCTAACAGTTAACTGTTAGATCTAAGTTAGATCTAGCCTAGGCTCTAACTATACACAGCCCCGTTGCCGAAGGCGACGGGGCTGTACTTCCACCACCCCTATTTACAGCGTAACTTTCAGTGATGATGAGCGCAAAGTGAATTATACTGGTCAATTTAATCAATCTAATGTTAAAATGTTGTTGTAAGGTTTCTATGATGTTTCACGCGTAACAACGACTAAAAATGAAAGTATATAAGAGCTTCTTGACTTACCAAATTGAATTTTCCGTTGGCCTTGTCTCTTCTCATAGTGTTGGTGCCATCGCTGCCATTTTCTATGACGTCATTTTACTGTGCGAAGACGTATATGGCGAAGACAACGCACGCACGGAGAATATACGTTGATGGACTCAATTTTCCTGTATTTTTCTACATTTTTAGTTGATTACTTCATGTGAAACATTCGCAGATGTCACTAATTCGAGGAAAAACTTCAAAGAATTGATTCAATGTGAGTATGAATTCAAATAAGGTATTTTTGACCATGAAATTTGTGGTCATGTATAGATATTTTCAAAACTTCGCCAAATATGTCAACTGGTTCGTCAGTTCCCGTCGCTTCGCGACGGGGGCTGGTCGGTTTAGCCTAGGCTCTAACGTTAGAGTCTAATCAGAATGAGGATTGTGAGCAATTGATTAAAAAGTAAATCAACTGTGTTTTTTTTTCCTTCCCAAATCTTTCTATTCTTGCAGTAGTTGTTGTGACATAGTCGTAGGGCCTGGGTTGTGTGATTTGCGAGAGTTAGCATAAAGTCAAGTGCGAAATTATAGGGCCTTCGCCGTAACGATGAGCCAAAAATGATACCTAAATATCTATAGAGCTGAGGTCTATGATATAGACTTCTAGCTAAGGTTAGATCTAGCTTAGAAGTCTAACTTGTTAGATTCTAACGTTAGAGCCATTTAAGAATATATAAGAAGAAGAGAAGAATCTTAATTGCGCAGGATGTGGCAAATGCTGATTGAAATATCAACAGTAGCTGGCTGCTGCATAGACCCCTGGCTACACTTTTATTTGTTATTCTTTGAAATAATTGAATTCTAGGCGGGATGTGGTCGCCAATGAGAAGGAGAAAAGGCAAGCGAAGAAACAGCAGAAGCAGGGAAAGACTGGAAACACCTCCAAGGAATCACAGAAGGAATTACCCATCAAGCAACAGCAGCTGCCGCTACAAGCCGCTGCCAATGTCGTCTCCCAGAAGCTAAAGCCGAAGCACCCGGCCATCTACAGCCTTGTCTCCCCTAACCCAACAATCAGGTACCCCACCTTCTCGCGTCTGAATCTCGTGCAGCATAAGAAGTTTCTGGAACTCCGAGCTAAATATGGGTCAAAGGGTACCAGGGTCACGACCTCCAGGCAGTCAGCAGAGCATCAACATTGGAGGGTAAGAGGGGTTACTGTAGATCAGGCTGTGTCAAATGGCTGCGGCTAGTCAGTATTAAGCTAAGTTGCTGGGGAAACTGGGATAATCAGGGATAATCAGGGATGCCAGTTTTCAGGCTCTTGATGTGGCCAAATTTCCATTCTGCTATCGACATATACCTTTGAGCCTAATTGATTAGCAAAGTCAAAGCACAAACATACAGTAATAATAAAGTAGGATGAAGCAATATTTTATTTTGTTATAATTCTTTTTATTAGATTTTTCTAATCTTTAGACTGCGTTTTGTGCCCTTGATCTTGTAGGAATGAGATCATCCAATCGTATCTTGTGCAAACTCGGGGGAGTTGGTCAAATATTAAGCATCTAAGTTTAGTTGAAATTGTAGCCATACCCAGCAGTGCACACAATACCTGTTAACAGTCTCTTTGCAGATCTTTATTATTAAACGTCCTGTTCAGAATATTTTCATGAATTTACCCTTTTAAAGCAAGAGCGAACTGACCGTCACTCTCATTGACTGTGTGTTATAAGTAGCTAGTCTTAAAATATACCTTTTGAGAGAATAATACAGTGAATAAACTAGCCTGTCATTTCATTTCTAAAGGAAAACTAAAATGTTTCAAGAGAAAAATACTTGTGTAACTGCGGTGTGAATGCATTGAGTAGTGAATTAGTGTGTTGTCTTTTAAATTGGTCTATATTATTAGACTACACTCCTGAAAATGTTGAATTATGGGTTATGAATTGAGGTAGATTTGTGTAGATGAGAACTTGAGGTGGTGCTATATAAGGCTGCTGGTAAGTATTGGTTTTAAAGTATTTGTTTAGGCTTTCCTAATTGTTTTTCTCTCCAGTGTAGAAGCATGTATGCACAGATGTTCATACCATTATATTTTTGATTGGCTCTCCTAAATCTAACCATATTTTTGGTTACCTCCTCTCGACTTAAGCAACTTGGTGCCCAGATATATCAAGATCAACAGGACTTCAATACATTTGCTGAGTACATAGCCAAGACACAGCCTGAAAGATTCACTAGTTTGCCAACTGGAGCTGGAAAATACATCAAGGTAATTATCATTTGAAAATGCATCAAAGAAGCTTATATAAATTTATTTATCTCTTAAAAGAAAGAAAGAGAGAACGAAAATTTGAAGAAAGAATTGATCAAAAATTTTGCCAGCCACTCAAATGAAGCTGTGGATTTCCTTGAGGTTGATGTTTACATGTTTTTATTACTTTTTACAATATTATATAAGAATATAATATTGTTACTGTGATTTATTATAAGCTCAATATTAGGGATTTTTTTTCCTTCATTGTCTTACCCAAGTTTCTAAAGTTTACTGTGTATTTTTGTTACATTGTATTTTAAAATAATCAATGTTATAAATATTTCTCAATTAACCACTACCTGCTATGAAATTATAATAAAACCTTTCGACATCTTGCTTATGTTCCATGTCTCTGTATACACAGGATGCTTTGAAGCAGAATGTGGCAAGAATAGAATCCCTTCCCCAGCATTATGCCGTGCTTCAGACTGTCACTCTCAACCCAGGGGTACCGTTACCATCTGATCCAACACTACAGAGGATAGGAGCTCCAATATTCTTGGTATGTATCATAGACATAGGGGAAGAAGTTGATCAATTGACATTTGCTTGAGGATTTAGGCCTTCCCAGATTTTTAAAAATTAGGTTATATGGAAGGAAAGGAAGATAAAGTCCTTCAGACTTTCTCAACTTGTAAGGTATTCAATTCCATTCTGCAGAGGAGTTTTAGATTTAGTTCCTCAGCTCTAGGAAGTTCTTCAGACTATCCCTCTCAATCCATTAGTACCGTTGTTTACAGTATTTTCAATCATCTTTGTTTTGTTTTTTTCAGGGTAAGCCTACAGAGTTGATCGTTCCACCGCTGGAAGATTGCAAGGTGATTCTTAAAACATCTGGAGCTGAAGGCGAGGATTTATCAGAAGCACAAGACAATGTAAGTTGTCACAATTACCCCTTGGACAATCACCCCCAGGACAACTTCTAATACGAAACTTACGAAACACTAGTCCTTGGTTTTGCATAATTGTGAGCAGAGCACGGGTTTATGTACTCTATTAATCCCTGTGCTGCATGTACAATCTCAAACACTAGCTAAGCACTGGTACTGCGCCTGTGAATCCTGTGTACTCTATTAATCCCTATGCTGCATGTACAATCTCAAACACTAGCTAAGCACTGGTACTGCGCCAGTGCAAAGCTTGTGCTAGATCTCATCCTCCATGCGCAACATTACAAAAAAAAAAAAAATCCTATTTTTTTCCCCCTCTGTTATGGCTAACAAACCAATTTTAGGCCTGATTGATAATAATTTGGGACCTCAGTTTTATACAAGTTACACATTTGAATTGTGATATATTCAATTACTATCAAACTCCAGTGGTAGACCAACGGTAAGATGTGCTTTAGCCTTTAAATATCTTTTCAATCAAATTAATACTGTAGGTAGCCAACCAGAACAACTGCCAAAGCAGTTTTCACCCTCAAGGTTGTAGACCTGCCCTTGTTTGTTTTCACTGCTAAGATAATAAGTGACTTCCATTTTCTCTGAAACTTTCAGTACGGTTAGTTTTTGTTTTTGCACTCAGAGCGATAGAACTTTACTCAATTTGGTCCATTTTGCACTTAGTTTGGAAGTTACTAAATTCCTCTAACCCTCTCATTACCATAGTCACCTTTTGGCACCATAGAACACTGGTGACAAGGGAAACTGATTTTACTGCCACTTTGCAAGAGAGCGCCCTCTCTACTTGAGTTATATACCGTTGGAAAGCTGGAAACGGTAGTTTTCGCATGGATCCAAACACTAGGGGTATTTTTCGAGTTATCATTTTTGAAAATTTTAAGTGAAGTGAGAGAATCCAGTTTTTTGGAAAAAGTACCTGGTAACGAGAGGGTTAAATAATTTTACAATTTATTCATACGATAGGTAGCCAACCAGAGCAACTGCCAGAAACTAACTGAGACGTACAAAGTGGACATTGTCCTTTCAGATAACAGTCTATTCACCCTCTTGAACAACCATGCACCCCTCTATGAACATCAATGGGAGATTCCAATAGAGGTCAAAGGTAAGCATGTCGGTAAATTGCCCTTTGGTCTAAACCGACTTTGACTAATGTCCATTCAGTCTCATCCCACATGGTCTAATTCTAATTTGTCTACAACCAAGCACCACTGTGTCTATTTACCATTTCGTCTTATTCCCATTTTGTCTAATGTCTACTTGGTCTATCACCATTTGATCAATTCCAATAACAAACTGGTAATAGACTGTAAATATTAATTTGGGCAATAGATGAAAATGCAATGAGACCATTTGGCTATTAGACGAATTGGCAATTAAACCAAGTGGTCATTAGACCAGGTATAAATAATAAAATATAAATAAAATAATCGCCAAACAATAAGTATCTTAAATGAACTGTGTCAAATCAAATGAGACCTGACATGCCATGTCTTGTCACAAAACTTTTTATTGATTTAACTTTATGTGAATACCTTTGCAATCTAAAAACAATTTTGAGAGACTTCTGTTCTGTCTTTCATGCATATGTTCTTTTTCTATCTTCTTCTTCAGAGAGTTCCTCAGGGAGGGTTGTTCACATTGAAGAACCTTTAATGAAACATCAGTACTATCCACACGATGCAAGCAGCCTCTACCACAACCTGATACTGAAGCGGATGCTCACTTCCGGAGACAACGAGAAATACTGCAAGTTCTTGGACAGGACGGAAGAAGAGGATTCTGAGAGCGTGATGAAAGAAATAGAGGATGTTCTTCAAAAGGAGCAAGAGGATGTTGATGAGTTTGGGTCCATGTCCCTAACTGATCTGGAGACTTTTGGTACTGATGTAAGAAGTCCCAAGGCCAGGACTCCGGAGAAAATGGAATGTATGTAGAACTTGTAGGACATGAGACATCACACGTTGTCGCTTGATTCTTTGATCATGTCTGAACCGACTCCAGCCAGTAGAACAGATGTGGTAGATCCTGTAAAGACTGTAAGTGTTGATGAGGTTAAAGATGAGATCTTGGATGAACACTAAAGCAAGTAAAAAGTGCAAGTATTGAGAGCAGCGTTTTCTGTGAAGATTCCCAGGCTGCAGACTCTTCAGCTCAGAAATAAAGATGTTGAAGGTGAGGAGAAAACAGTGAATCTGACCGCAACTACAAAGAAGAAAGTTGTGCAAGGTTGTTGTGGCAGAAGATCGACAAGTGTTGGGGATGACGATGCAGCGGCAATTGATGAAGCTCCCGGTGACTCTGTCACAAGAAATGCAGGATCGGCAGCAAGGAAGTGGAGAAAAATGTAAAAATGGCTGGGACTGAACTAATAAGTCAGCAGAAATGTGAGAAAGAGAGAACGAGGCTAATGAGCGATAGCAGTGAGATGGTCATCACCTTGTAATATGATGGACTCGGATCCAGGTGAGTAGTCCCTTCAGCACTAAGGAGCATAAGATCTTCTAAAAGTACGGACAGGACAGACATCTCTGCAGAGGAAAATACCTTGCAAAAAATCAGCAAAGACCAGGAAGACACTGTAAAGGATAGGGTGACGGCAGAGAGTACCAGTACTGAAATCCAGGACGGTACGAAACTAGAGAAGGAAGACGTAGGCACCAAGGCAATTAAAGATGAAGGGAAAGACGACAGACAAAGGGAAAACAGGAAGTAGAAGAGCCTGATGGGAGAATGAACAACTAGGAGAAGTACACGCATCAGGAAGCAAAGCTCTAGTGATGGGAATGCCAGTGTGGGACAAACAGAAGAAGTACCTGTGAAGAGAAAAGAGAGGAAGACCTAGGAAACATCCCACCAAGGAGGAGCAGACAGCAGCAACGGATGTTAACCAAGAGAAGGGCGGACACCAATGAGACTCCAACCACAGAATGTGAGGTGCCCAAAACAAGGTTGGCTTGTGAAAAGGAGGACAGAGAAAAGCAACAAAGCTGTGAAACAGCTATGAGTCTAAGAACTAGGAGTAGGAGAGACAAGTCTGCAGATAGTGGAAAAGCCTCAAAGACAGTTGAGCAAGGTATCAACCAAACTGAGGATGGAACTGTTGTGTCAAAGCCGCAAGCAGCTAAAGAACTGGTAAAGTAGATGACCCAAAGGTAGTAACAAAAGAAGAAAGGAACGCCGAAGAAGGTGTCTCCTCCAAAGTCTAACACACCAAGGAAGCAGGGAAATAACTCTTGGAGAAAAGAAAACAAAGCAGAGTCGACTATCGACGAGATCAATGCGACTTTCAGGAGAAAATGCTCACAAGACAAAAATCAAACGATCAACAGCATTCTCAAAGTCAACCACAAGGTCGTAGCAGTCTAAGTCACGGACAAGGGCATCAAGAAGGTCACGACAGCACAGAAGAGAGCCATGCTGTGGTAGGTTTTATACCTGAAGGCGTGGATCTGGAGCATCCAACCGAAGGAAGCTGGGCCTACAGTCTCTGGAAGTTTGGGAGATTACGTCTGCTGACACAAAGCAAATGCCCTGGAAAGATACAGGTAAGTTAAAAAAAAACTCGTAATTTTTTTGCCAAAAACAAGGTTGAAACAGAAATTCTTTTCGCCCAATTAATTGATCGTGGGCCCGACAGCCACTGAGCAGCACCAGATCGACGTTGCTCTATTCCTTTCTTGTAGGTACCTTGTTAGACTTTTATTTCTAAGTTGTGGTAGGTATAACATTTCCTAGACTATTTTGGAAAATTCAGTTTTAAAGAAATTATAGCTGTGTCAAACAATTTTATGCTCCGCCACCGAAAGGTGGTGCGCGGAGGCATTTAATGTTTCGGGTTGTCCGTTACGTCCGTACGTCCGTCCGTTCCGTCCGTTTTCGTTCTCGCGATAAACTTAGAACCGTTTGAGAACGGATACTTTCAAACTTGGATCAGTGTATGCATATGGTGGGACCAAATGATCTGATAGCCTTGGGGTCATTTGGTCAAAGGTCACAGAGGTATTGTATGCATGAAATGGCTCGTTCTCTGAGCCATAACTTAAAAACGCGTTTGACGGGTCAACTTCAAAAACTTGGGTAATGTGTGCCTAGATGGGAGGGGCAATGAACTGATTAGATTTTAGGGTCATGAGGTCAAAGGTAAAAGGTCACAGATTCATTGTATGCAATGAAAATGGCTCGTTCTTGCAATAACTTAAAAACCGTTTTGACGGATCAATTTCAAACTTGGGTCATATGTGCAATTGGGACGGACATAAACTGATTAGAAATTTAGAGTCTGAGGTCAAAGTTCAAAGGCCACAGAGGAATTGTTACGTGAAAATGGCTTGTTTCTTGCGATAAACTTAAGAACAGTTTTGAATGGTATGAACATCAAACTTGGGTCATGTGTTGCTATGTAGGACAATGAATTTATTATAATTTTGAGGTCATGAAGTCAAAGTCAAGGTACAGACGTCCATGTATACATGAAAATGGCACGTTCTTGCTGTAACTTCTGAAACCGTTTTATTGGATCAACTTCAAACTTGGGTCATGTGGGAGGAAAAATGAACTGAATTAGATTTTGAGGTCAGGACATCAAAGGTCCTGGTTATTTATGTAAAATGACTTCGTTTGTGAAATTTCTGAAGGACTTTGACAGATCACTTAAAACATGTTTTCTTTTTTTAATTACATCAGGTAGCCATCCTTCCTGAGTTGGAAATAATTCTGAAATGATACAACTTTAAATAGATTTTGGGGTCAATATCTAAGATGTCATGGTAATAAATGATGTAAAATATTCGACATGCCATGCCTTTTTTTTTCCGATGTGGCTAATACGGAGGCATGCCTTCGCGACCGTGCCGCGGTCGAGAGATTCATCTAGTTTATATGATTCTATCAGTGTATCCCAGAAAGAATATAACACTTTTTGAAATGGCTACCGAAATACTAAATATATGGTTTTGAAGGGGAAAAAAAAATATGATGTAATAAAGCTAATATCCACAAGTATTATTTGACACCAAAAGCCAGAAAATGATGCATGCATAATGAACATTGCCCACCTTTGTGAAGGACACAAAAATCAATGGCTGCGGCAGGAATTTGCTAAATTCATTATCACCGAGCATATGGACGGCCAAAGGGCCAACATGAAAATAAGGCGTGACCTCGGCTAACAAAAGACAAAATAGAACAAGTATTCGCAAAATGTAATGGTTAAACCTTTTGTTTTCACGATTATATTATTGATGTTTGTTGTTTGTTATCTTGGTGTTCTTATGTGATTTTTGAGGCTTATCTACGTATATATTCTCACTCCAAGAACCATATATTTCTTATTTGGTAGCCAATTTTTTAAAAAATGTAAGTTCTTTTCTGGACACACTGTATATACACCTGATGGACATTTCATTTCACTTTTCATGAGTCGCAGCTAAATCAAAATCCTAATCTGAAAGGCTAGAGCCTCTTAACCCTAAATCAGACTGGGGTGTTCTTGGTAGCTGTCAAGACTGGGGGGGGGCCATGATGGCCCCCCCCCTAAGATCTCGGCCGCTCGATCGCGCGACCCGCGCCGAAAAATTTGCACAATGGTAGTGAGCCATTTAATCTACAAGACTGTACTGTAATTTTTCCAAAATAAAATATGATTTTTTTTTATATGAATTAATTATGCTAATTTATGCCATGAAATAATCATACTTTTTGCTCTAATTGAAAAAATAAAGCTCCAGAATGCTAATTTTGTGTATTATTATCCTTATAGCATTCCTAACAATTGTACTAGAAAAAAATTCTCGTTCAAAATTAATTTCCTTATGTATTTTATCGTTTTAATGAATTTCTTATGTATTCTTTGTTTTTTGCGAACCTTTTGTTTTTTCATTTTTTTTGTAGCGCAAAAATCATTTAAGAACCATTTTTAGCTAAATATGCCTAAAATAAAATTGATTTCCAGCCAATGAAAGTTTTATAATTAATCATATCTTTATGAATAGGTGAGAAAACTCAATTTGCATTGACTTGGTAGCAAAAATCAACGTTTTTGAAGCCATTTTCGTCTGACGGATATTCTTGAAAATCGTGCAGCGTCGTAACGGTACGACGATTAACGCGAAATGGTTTTCAAAAGATGCGCGAGACTTGAAAGTAAAAAGTCAGCAAGCGGCGCGATTCAGAAAAATTTTCGTGCGGCGGAGTGGTCCGCAGGAAAATGTCGAGGGGGGCCAATGATGGCCCCCCCCCCCAGTCTGATTAGGGTTAATACTATGGGTGTAATTATAGACAAATTCAACTTTGGGTGATTTTTACATTGTGGCCGCGCCATGGCTAGGGGGCTTCCATTAATGTGTAACAAAGGAAACTTGTACATACACGCACCTAATGTCATTGCGGATTGGCTGATATCCAAGCTATGGCCGCCACAAGTTAATATGCTCTGAAGTCGATTGGGTCTATAGTAGAATCCCATCCAAACCTTTTTTTTTTAAATTGTGCAAGATTAAATTTTAAAAATCTATTGGGGTCATCTAATACGATTGCTGCATTGTCTCTTGATTCTTTCAGGGGAGAATTGTGAGATGTTGGAGAGAAGCTGGAGTAATCAGTTGATCATTGGTTTGGCAGATCAAGACAGCTAGTGATCTACAAGGCTGTGCTTAATCTCTACCTAATCCTGATCAAATTCCTTAGAGGTATGTATTCATACACCGCTGGGAGAGGGGTAAGGATAAGAGATGAGAGAGAGAAGGTGGTCTCATGAAGAAATGGAGTATCAGTCTGATCTAGGTTTGGCGATCCAGACAGGCCAGTGATCTTACAGGCTGTGGCTTAATCTCTACCTTAATCCAGGATCAAAGTCCTTAGAGGTATGTATCATACACCCTTTGGGAGAGGGGGTGGGATAAGAGAGAGAGAGCGAGGGTCTCATGAAGAAATGAGTATCAGTCTGATCTAGGTTTGGCAATCCAGACAGCCCATGATCTGACAAGGCTGTGCTTAATCTCTACCTTAATCCCGATCAAAGTTCCTTAGAGTTGTATCATACACCCTGGAGAGGGGTGGATAAGAGAGAGAGCGAGTGGGGGGGTCTCCTTATGAAGAAAATGAAGTATCAGGTCTGGATCTTGGTTTGCGTCCGAGTCCAGAACAGTGATCTACAAGCTGTGCTTAATCTCTACCTTAATCCGATCAAAGTTCCTTAGAGGTATGTATCATAACCCTTGGGGAGAGGGGTGGGATAAGAGAGAGAGAGCGAGGGTCTCATGAAGAAATGGAGTATCAGTCTGATCTAGTTTGGCAATCCAGACAGCCACTGATCTGACAAGGCTGTGGCTTAATCTCTACCTTAATCCCAGATCAAAGTTCCTTAGAGGTATGTATCATACACCCTTGGGGAGAGGGGGTGGGATAAGAGAGAGAGAGAGAGCAAGGGTCTCATGAAGAAATGGAGTATCAGTCTGATCTAGGTTTGGCGATCCAGACGGCCACTGATCTGACAAGGCTGTGGCTTAATCTCTACCTTAATCCCAGATCAAAGTTCCTTAGAGGTATGTATCATACACCCTTGGGGAGAGATAGGAGGGGGAGTAAGAGAGAGAGAGAGAGAAGGGTGAAGAGGGTGCTTTAACAAGATGGAGTATCAATTTGATCTTGGTCTGGCGATTGAGACAGCTAGTAATCTGAAAGTTTGTGGCTTTATCTCTATTTAGGACTTTTTGGGGAAATTTGCAAGTAGATAATTTCATTGGTATATTAGCCTTGTATTGAAGTGGACGTTTTCTCAAAGATGGACTTGCGAAAATACAACCCCTTAGAAATATGTGGCTACACAATACTTTAAAAATTTATTAACCGTAGATAGCTTGTCTGCCAGAAGCAGCAACAAAATTTTCAGAAACTTCGGGGTTTCAAGTCTGAAAGTTACAGCCTGGCCATTGACAGGTAAAAATAAATGTCACTGAATTTTGTCCAAAGAATTACTCACATTTAATCTTCCAATCAGATCAAATTCTTTAGTTGTCTTTAAAGCGAAATTATTGTTGTGGTCACGACATTGAATTGTGTAAGAAAATGACTCAAAGTGATTATGAAAGGATGATAACAATTCACCAAAGAGCTTTTGTGTGCTGTGAGGTTTTTTAAATCAACGAAATGATGAGAAATTAACCCAATTCAGCTGAGGTTAATATGCACTACACACAAAAATGCATGTTTGGGACTACACACAAATATTCTGCCAGAACATTTCAACTGTTTTGGTCATATTATGAAAGTGCATTTGAAAGCAATCCCGTGCAGTGTACCTTTCTACTATACTACCTAAATATTATTGAATTAATTTGAAATAACAATATCACACAGCAGTTGCGTGTGTTTCTACCGTTGGAGACAAGTGAATAAATTTCTTGTCTTTAACCCTTTGAGCGCGGGCCTGTGAAATGCGATTGTTACCCCTGTGGCGGAGCGATTTTTTGTACACTGACAGTATTGGATACCGCAAATTTGTCCATGTTTTGGCTTTTCCATTACTCTCTAGCATCTAACTCGGTCATTTTCATCATTTGTAGTAAATATAAACATGAAAGGGCAGACATTTTCTATCTAACACTGTAAGGCAAAGTCATCAAAACCAAATATAAGACGCGTTATTTTGTAAAGAAAAACTTTTGGCAGAAGTTCCGCTTTCTTCCTTTCCAGTAGATTCCAATGCAAAGTGCGTAATGCATGTACAGCACGCACCCCGGTCGATGATGATGCACTACTGAATAGCACCTGAAAGAGATCCTGTTTCTTTCATATTATTTCTATAAAATATGGATTAAAGATCATAGCGGCCGGCTTCGCAACCTCGGACAATGGCACCTTTGACTAAGCACCATTCATTAAAAGCGCAGGTGTAAGTTTTTGAAATAAAAGCGGACGAGTTTAACTTATAATACCTACGCATTAGGCATACTTTACATTTAATTACCTCGTTATATTGTACAACAAACCTAGTTCAAGCAAAATTCAGATATCCCCCTCTACATTATCGGGATAAGTATATATAACCTAGGGAGAATCGGAAATCGACAGGCTTAATCTCCATGCAACTAATATTTCATATATCTATAATAATGAACATTGTTTTAATCCCTTAACCTTTTTATTTCTCTTTCTTCTTCTCATTCTCAATCTTATCTCTCATATTTCTCCTCTCAGAGCTAGCTTTATTTGATATTTCTTCCCCTCCGGACGCGTACGCGTACGCCAAAATTAAGATCGGGAATTCGTTTCTAATGTAAAAAATTAATGGTAATGCGAAATGAAGTGAATTTTTCTTGATTTTTTTCCACGTAACTAGTTATTCTTTAATGGATATTAAAAATGAATATATCTTTGTCCTATTCCTCAAGACTTTAGCCCCAAAAAGGTGGTGAAAAGCCGAAAAAGCTTGTCTCATATAGAGAATTATCTCGGCTTCTGTAGAAGCCGTCGCTAGCAGACTGAACACCTCGCTCGGCTTCTGTAGAAGCCCGTCGCACTTCAAAGGGTTAACAATAACTTTGTTCATCTTTCCCATCAACACTAGATTCTTTTAATGTCTCTTGATTTGTAATGCATTGATTTATTTTTTCTTGACAGGAAGGATAGACAGCAAGACATCTGAGATTCTAAGCTGGGAATGTCTACAGATAGTTCTAACGTATATTCAAACCACAACAAACATCTCAAGTAAGACAAAAGATTAATAATCTCACATAAAGGCTTACACAGTTAAGCCATAGCTTAAGTGGTTTAACTATGGGTAGCAATATGTGACACATTTTGAAAAGTAGTTGTGTGATGTGAAAGTTCAGCTTATTTTAGCTCTTTTCATTTGTGGTCACTCACACCCATGAATAAGTAGTCCATTTCAAGTTATAGCAAGGTGCTTGGAGCTAGGCCAATTATCTTGTTAAAATCTTGTTAAACTGATCCACCAAAATATTCACATGCTTGAAATTCAACACCTCAACTACTACCAGTTTTGACAAAACCTTGTGTCTGTGCATGTTGTAACAGGAACATACTGTATGATCCAAGCATTAAGCATTAGGTCATGAACTCCCATAGGTAATTTGACACCATGGATGTTTACCCAGGAACAGGTGTTTTCCATCACCTAACCACAGCCAGACCTTATGTAATGCCTTGTATATTCTACCCATCGCCCCATCTGGTAAAGTCATTAAATCTCACTTTCTCTAGTCGATCTTGCCCAAAGTTCTCCGGGGTGGGACAGATTGTTTTGTTGTGGTCCAGAAATTTAGCTTCATGATAGGCATTTCCAGTGCTTTTGACAAAGTCTGGGGTCAGCAAATTATGATCCACTCCCCATGAATGCTGGAGCCCCTATGTCTTTAACATTATTTTCTTCATTTTTTCATTTGTTTTTCGTTCACCTTTCACCTGAAGTCCTGGGATGTGTATGAAGGTGCTCTATCTGATCTTGGGGAAGGTAGCAGCCCTATCCAAAGGAAGGTACCTGTTACGACATCGTCCTGGAGATGCTCACATCTGCATCTACCAGTGCATTGACCCAACTGCAAAAAATGTCAGGTAAGCCTAAGAATAATAATAATAATAATAATCACTTATATAGCGCCTTTTCTTTAAAAAGATACAAAGCGCTTTTATATGATACATAAGCATACAAAAAAAACACAATAACTATGAGATTGACAAAGTAAAGCAATGAATACAATTAACAATGGAAAATATATAATAATCATACAATGCAAAGACAATAGAAATAGTATCATTATAGCAGCATATGTTGGCGAAAAGTTGATAAGCGGACATTAACAGAAAAGGTTGGTTTTGAGGTATTTTTTGAAAGTGCTGAGAGACTCTGCTAATTTGCTCCCCCTAAGATCTTGTTTCAGAATTTCAGGTTTTATTTATTGCCACAAATCAACATGATTTACTTTATATAAAGCAATTTACTTAAAATGCATTTAAATAAAACAATATAATTTATTTACAATCAAGAAGAAAAGTGGAGGAGCCTAATGAAAAGCAGAGCTTGTTGTGGATAGGCCCCAATAAAGGAATAATACAAAAATATTGCTCAAATGAAAGAAAATAACTGTTACAAGGAAAAAGGAATTAAACAAAAGGAGAAGAACAGTTGAAAGAGGGTAGAAAAAGGACGGAAAGAAGAATTCTATGAACGGGGACACACGGATACACTTACAGGAGGGGTTACAGTTGAAAAGACATATTTATAAGGGGATCTGCAAGTGGTATAGAAAAGCAAAATATTACGTCACACCATCTGCAGACTGCGCGATTGTGACAACACAATAACATCCATAACTGAACAGTTTACTTCTCGTTTTAATTACTGTATAAGCCAATATTTTTGCGTCCAGATATTTTTGCGATTTTGGACTAGTTGGGGAAATTCGCGAGAGCGAAATTTCATGAATTTGGTGAGGACTTCGTAACTATAAATAGCCTTGTACTGAAGTGGAAATTTTTGCGTTGACCGACTCGAAACTCGCGAAAATAAAGTCACCGCAAAAATAACCACTTATACAGTAAAATGTATTATGCATGAAATCATACTAATTTACCAAATAAAGCAAATTTTTATCACAAAAAATGTTGGGGGGGGGGTGGCCTAAATTAGCCCCCCCCCCCCTGGGCAGATTAGGGTTAAACAGATAGGTGGTGTCCCAACATTGCCGTATAAGCGAGGTCAGGCTGTATCTATATTCTCCAATATTACAGTATTTGTGACTGTCCATTGGTAGATGAGTATTCTTGTAACCAGGGGGTCATTTCATCAAAGGACTTGTCAGACATTTTATCCGACAAATTTGCTCTCAGCCAATCAGATGCAAGCATTTCAGTAGCTTATAACAGTTTGCGGGATAAAATGTCCTACAAGTCCTTTGATGAAATGCCCCCCTGATATATCAACATCATATCCCAAACTTGGCGTTACTTTCCTACAGCAAGAAATTCATCCAAAATGTGCTGCACTCGACCCAGGTGAGTTGAATGGGGACCTGGTAGGAATATCTATTCCTTGAAACGCAACATGCATAAAAGCTGCGTTGCTAAAGCTAGGGTAATTATGCTACATAATTGTAGAGTGCTTGCAGACTTCTGATAAAGTAAGTGATAAGCACTACATTAGCAAGTATAATGATTATTGAAAATCACAACTCATTTCTGTGTCTTTCTTTCCTCAGGGCACCCTATGACCTTCACGCAGCCCATAAAGCCAGCCAGCTGATGACATCACTTCCTCCCACAATCCCTTGGGTACCTCTGGATCCCAATGCTCCGTATCGTACCAACAGATGGAGAGGATGTGTTCCTCTCACGTTCCCACCCTGCCCTCCAAACTTCAAACATCGTAAGCCCCATCAAATTTTCTATTTATCAACTGTTCCTATATATAAACTCCGTTGAGAATGTACTGCTACATAAATTTAATTCATCATATCAAAATTAGTCTAGAGGAGTAGATATCTGCAAAATAATCACTTTTTAAAACACTTTCCCTTTTATTGTTTTTATTCATTTTTTTTTTACAGAACACACATGAAATATTTAAGATTCAGAAAATTGAAACATAGTTTCCCCAAAATTTCACATTTGCTGAATTCCTTAAGTCCTTTCTCAGCGACTTTTGTCTCATTTCATTATGATGAATCATAAATATTGACACATTTGGTCTGTGATATTTTCCCTTTCTGCTCATCATGAGTTATGTACACTGTGTCAGCCCAAATATTTGGGTAAAAATATTTTGCGACATTTCTATATTTTTTCAAGGACTGACACATGAAATTCAGGACAATAAAACCACTGCAAAATAACCTTATACAGTATTTCATATTGTTGTAGATCAAATGAAACATATTTAGATGTCTTTAACAGATGTTTACTGCTACAGTTGTCAAAACACAAATCATTGTGTGCACTCCACAAAGGCATGTACATAAATGGGCCAATAATCACAAGTCTTATTTTGTGATAAAATGATAGAGGAGTGATATTTCGGGTAATACATGATGCATGGATCCAGCAGTAAGGAAATTATCAAGTTATAATTGAATTTGCAATAGATATTTCAATCCATTACCATTTCATTAAGAAAAGTAAAATTCTGAAAATTTTGCCAGGCCTACAAAGAAATGTTTAGCCTAACCCTTGCCAATTGCTTCACCTTCATGACAACTTTTCATGTATGTTTTTTCTTGGGCAGCATCAACTCAGCATGGTGGGAAACACAGGAAGAAAAACAAAAAGAAGAAAAGATGACAGACTGATTTGCTTTAAATCCAGAGATGAACAGCTGACTTACAAATGTGGGCGTAACCCAGATAAGGCATTGTTTACAAAGTTCCATAAATGGATTTTTATGCCTTTGGCGGCCAAAGTGACAGAACTGACAGAACGGTGCATTATGAAATTCTGTTGTTAGACTGGTACACACTTGAATCTACTCATATGGTATTGTGGAAACTTTTCCCCCCAAAAAAGTCGGACTGCATAAAAGACTGTGAATTCCACTTTGGCCATGTGCACTGTTTATATCCACTTTGTCTAACAGCAGTCGGTCCAATTCCTTGATTATCTAATACCACTTGGGTTAAACCCATTTGATCTCCTAACTATTTGGTGTAATTACCACTTGGTATGATTCCCAATTCCTCCAATAGCCAAATGTTCTAATTGCATATTCATCGAATTTCCCAAATGAATATTAGTTTGTTTTAGGAATTGAACAAGTAGTGTTAGATGAAATGGTTATTAGACAAAATGGTAGATGGGAAAAGTACTAATAAGACAAACTGGTTGAATACCAAATGGAATAAAACCATGTGGGATGAGATCAAACGGGCATTAGTCTCGATGGTTTAGACCAAATGAGCTTCGGATTCATCGTTGAGTTGACTATTATTCTTTAATTTTTAAAGTCTTACTCGTGGTGCGCGATATAGCTCATAGGAAGAAGTAAGTTGTCGACCAGCAAGGAAAATTCGGCACCTCATGATAATGAACGTTGGTGGCGCATGTATTATGAAATGCATATTTCAGTCCACTCCAATTCTATAGAACAAATTGTTCGGCTCTAAGCCAACTGCCTCATTATAATGAAATATTGTTATACCGAGCACAGAGACACTAAACGGAGTAGACCGTACTTTTAATTTAACGCTCTCTCACGCCCCCCTCCCCATGTATTAAATTTCTGCCAGTGAGTCTAAAATTATGTTTTCTTGTCTAACAAGACTATTTTCTTCATGGAATGATGTTTTTATTATTTATATCTACATGTCTTATCTAACCTTTTTTAAGTGTGTACCATTTTGCATAATGGTGTATGATCATGAGCCAAATGACAAATAAATCTTTACAAAACACTGATAATGTGTTATTTTTTTCTCCATTTATTATTTGCTATAACAAACATGTTAACACAAGTTACTGATAGTCAATTAACTTAGTTATGCATTTTCAGGGGGGCGTTTCATGAAAGGATTTGTCAGACATTTTATCCGACAAATTTGCTCTCGGCCAATCAGATGCAAGCATTTCAGAAGCTTATAACAGTTGTCAGTGGGAATTAGTGAATATTTGTTTCATGAAATGCTCCCCAGGTCCATAATTCATTTTATAATCCTAGAAAGCTGTTTCATAAAACTTTATTTTTAGAAAATGGCAATTCTGACCTGGGGTTAGCAAACTTTAAAACAAACTGAAAATATTTCCTGGAAATAAATATCATAAATGAACATATAAATAAATAATTTAATGCACATATGGTAAAGTGTAAATATGATTATGATTTAGCGAAAAAATACCCCCAAAATATGGTAACGATTGTCAAGCTTACAATTCTGTTAAAATGAATGTTCATTATGTTTAATAATCCTAAAATCAGAGAAACAAAAATTTATGGCCACATAATTTTTGTATTTTATATTTGTATCAAAAGAAATGTGATAATTTATACAAGATCGATAAAGAGGCTTATGCTTGGCCATTGGTGGACGAACTTCATACATTAAAATCAAGGTGTAATCAGAGGAAGCAGGGCCCAACACCAACAGGGTTAGTGGGCCCAAATAGACATTGTAAGCCCAGCTCCCACCCAATTTTAGAACTAAAACAAAAGACCTATGTAAAAAAAATTTTTAAGAAATTAAACCTGTAGTAAACCCAAATTTGAGATTATAACAAAAAGCAACCTTGGAATCAATTTTCCAAAGATCAATGCCTGTACAATATATAGTTGACAAATGCTTTTTTTCTGAAAAATGGCATCGCTGGTACATTCACATCATTATGAACAACATGTCAAGTATTTTCATAATAAAAATCATTGCATAAAATATGAGCACACATCAATTTGGTCATCATCTCATCCAAACTGAGAAATCTACAAGCTGTACTGAACCACACTATTCAGATGTTATGAATAAAGAGCCTCGAGACTCTTCTCTATAAATTTTTTTTTTTTTTTGTTGCAATATATCGTTGGTTGAGAAAGGTCGTGAACATAATTTTTTGCCATTTTTTATTTTCTCAGAGTGAGTTGAGTAATTTTCTTGTTCTAAAATTGGAATTGGTCATTATTTCTAATTTTTGTTTAGATATGTTGCAAAAGATGTATTATTCATTCATCAACCAAACTTTTACTTCTCGTGAACTCCCGCGAAGGTACTAAAAACGTGTTTCAAACCCCCCTCAAAAACTTTAAATGCGATTATTTCGCAAACGCAAACACAGATTAACGACCTTCTCTTTCTCAACCAACGACATGAAAAAATTAACGCAGCAACCTGAATTTTTGTATGCCAAATACTAAATGTACCAACCAAACATAAAAAAATAAATAAAAAAAGTCGATGAAAGGCACCATTTGTACATTGCTTATGACATAATAGTCGGACTTATATTATTAAATGATAATTACATGGAACTTTATTTACACTTTACTTTGAATATCCACACATTTTTTGCACACATAATTTTCTTCATTATATATAATGCTTCAACGGTTTCATTGTGTTTACAACACTACAATCATAATAAACCCAAATAACCCATTTGGGAAACCATAAGTAAATACTTGTAAAATAATCTTTGGTTTACATTTCCACACAAAGAAATACATTGCATAATGTATGAACATAGAATAGACATAAAAAAAGATTGCGCGATAATACATATTGCATCAGCTTGGACCAAATACAGGCCATTTTGTACTAAGAGCTGGGCTATACTGAGTATATATCTTTTGGAATTTTTCATTATTTGCCTCATGAAACCCTTCATGAAAAAGAAAGAAAATTACTAGCACATCAATGATGTGGTGCTCATCCGGCATCCAGCAAAGAAATCAACACATTTTTTCATTTTTGCACAGTTGACGCAGTAGTCAATGAAAAAAAAAAATGTTTTCTTTTTCATAGAAGAAGTTTTTATCCCCTACCTAGTGCTATCATATAAAGCAAATAGACTTGAAATCAACAAAATAAAGAAGAAGATGCATTTTTTTTTTCATTTTGAAAAAGGCGCATACATTAGCATACTGAATCATTTTAAAAATTCTGTACTTGATAACGTAAGAAGAAATAATTTCAAGAAAGAGTACTGAAAGATACATGCAAACTGCTGCATGATTCAAATTTCTTACAATGGTATCGATAACACACAAGGAGAAATGAACATGATTAAGTGATTGTAAAACACACGCTAATTCTTCATGGTATAAACAACTAAGCAAATAATGTGTGACCTTTGACATAAATATACTTGATAAATTTATAAAAGTTAATTGTTACTGTTAATAGAAATCCCTTTCTCCACATTCCACAAAAAAAATAACTGAAAGACCCAGCTTCTTTTTTCTGGGGTGTACTGTGTACATATGAATTACAAAGATTGCAATTACAAAAGATTGTCCATCTCACAAAGAAAACGCCCATCGTCGTGAAAACACAGCTTTGGTGAATCTCTTAAAAGATTAACAGCACCGCCATTCTCTTCAGTTCAAATTTCACCATGCTCCTGTTTTGGCCATCTAACATTGAAAGCGTCCCTCTTCATGACAACACAGTTTTTGGAGAATCTTTCATTACATCATCATCATTCTCATCACCCAGTCCAAATCGTTTGTCTGTACATAGGCCTATACAGTTTATTGTGATGAAAATTGTCCATCTCAAAAGAAGGCATCTATTGTCATGACAACACGGCCGTTGGTGAATCTTCTGTTAGAGAATCCTCCTGCACCACAGGAGGCGATCGTTGTGGCGACAACCTATGCATGTTAGAACCTGCCAGAATCGTGTCAGAATAGTAGGTGACCGAAGATCATATACATATCTACGACTCTGTCTACGATAGCCTACGACAACGACTTGCTTCCACGCAAACAATAGGCTAACAATAGCTGGTATCCGATAATACAATAGGCTCAACCCTTCGCGCATCTCGCGGCTCGACTTCTCTTGTTGCAGCTTAAAATCAACTAAAATATAAACTTGCGCACTGTGGCGATCCTTGCGACTGACACAGGCGATTGAGTGTTTTCTACCTGATGGCGGCCCGTCGCCTTTAGGTTCGTGATAGTCCTCTCAGTCGCGCATTAAATTTGGGTCGTGAGTGATTTTTGAAAATTTTAAAAATTTGCGGCGACTGTACAGTATCTGAATGGGAGGCCGATCCCGAGTTCGGTGAATGTAGGTGGCATAGCAGCTTCAATTTCACTGACCGTTTGGTTCAGCGATGCATGCAACGTACGCTGGAGCGCAGCAACCTACAACTGGCCGCCGTTCCGCTCTGCTAAACATGTTCTATCTGGCGACAATCTACGATAGCACCTTGTCGCGACAAGAAAAGACAGGCTACGGTCATTGACGTCAACCCACCTGACGCCGGCTATTGTTTAACTTGATGAGAAACCAGCGGCTAACAGAATTTTGCTACGTATTTGTTGGCGACAGACGCGCATGGTGGCGATGGGTACTAAAAAGTAGTTCGTAGGTTGTCGCCACAACGATCGCCTTCTGTGGGACAGGCCCTTTACTCTAATTTCTATATGTTGCTTTAGAAATATGCACATTAACTATACTTATGAAAAATTGTCCATCTCAAAAGGACGCATCTGTTGTCATGACAACACAGCCGTTGATGAATCTCCCATCAGGTCATCATCATTATAATTTTATTCCTCCATGTTGCTTTAGAAATAAGCATATTAACTATACTTATAAAAAAATTGTCCATCTCAAGAGGACACATCTGTTGGTGAATCCCCTAGTAGATCAACATCATTGCCATTCTCCTCCTGTTCTCCACTCCCTCCTCCTCCTCCCCCTTCCTCTTCATCTATCACAAATCTATAGAATAGTCCATTGTCATGGAAATGATGCTCTTGGTGTGTGTGTTCCAGGATTCGACCAATCAGAAGGCGTGTTGCATAGGTGGTGGCTTCGCTGCGACCCTCCGCAAGGCCCACTTCCAGCAGCCAATCAACAAGGTCCGAGCCGCGGAAAACGTTCTTGTACGTACGCAGATGATATCTGAAGGGGTAATAAATATCAAATGATAAACAAATACCTGTTAATATAATTAAATAGTAAATAGTGGTAGTATTTTACGAGCTGTGATTGGTTGAAAGGGTGTCACGTGTCGTTCAACATTCTGGTAAGTTGAACGCTTTTTTGTTATGTTGAACGGTTTTTTGTTATGTTGAACGGTTTTATCCTGTGTTAAAATGAATGGCGAAATCAATTGCTTTGTTGCGCTAGCGCGTAATAACAGTAAAATGGTGCGCACAACAATAGATACGCGGAGCAACAATATACGTCACAATAGCTTAATTAGCACCAAAAGTTTGGCAAACATTGGCAAAGATAAAACCAGATTAGGCAAGGTCAAATATCTAGGGGTCTATTTACTATAATAAATAGTGCATGCTCTATTAATGCAACATTACTAACTATGTGAACTCCAAATACTAAATTATCCCTCGTGCACATCTGTTTCAACTCGGCCTACGGCCTCGGTGAAATAAATGTGCCCTCGGGATAATTTAGTATTTGTCGTGCACATAATCTAGTATGTTGCATGGTAGAGCATGCATTATTTATATAATATACAATGTACATGAAAATTTCATGGGCAAGTTTCATCCACATACACTAGATGCTAAAAGTTGCAGTAAACCTGCTGTCAGCTTTGTTCAGATCATCTTTTTTTTTTAATGTCCAGCATTTTCGTCCATACAGTGTTAAAGTATGTCAAGTCTCCTTGGAATTCAGAAATTAACCAACACGTGCAAAACATGATATTGAACTGATTTATTCAACTTCAAAAATGGAATATCTTGGCCAATGACAATCAACATGGAATTTTGAATGGACGTTATAAGGCATATGTCAAATATAGCGTTGCAATATTTTTAAAGCAAGAAAAAGGGAAGGTCACTTGAGAAAAGTTGCTCCTACTGTAGTCTATGAAATGGCTTATTGGGTCATTCATGAGGAACTTGTTAAAGCGAAAGTGGACCTTGCAGGAAAATGTTCTTCACAAAGTGCACATGAGATAATCCCAATGGTAAATTGCCAATTGGTCTAAACCCACTTTGACTAATGCACATTTGGTCTCATCCCACATGGTCTAATTCCATTTCTTCTACACCCAGTTCTTCTGGTTGCCCTCTGGTCTAATTGCCACTTTGCCTATATACTTTGTCTAATTCCCATTTCGTGTAATATCCACTTTGTGAAACATTATTTAATTCTTGTAACAAACTGGTAGTAGACCAAACTTTCATTTGGGAATTAGACCAAAATGCAATTAGACCATTTGGCTTTCGACAAATTGGCAACTGGAACAAGTAGCCTTTAGACCAAGTATGTATTAGACCAAGGGGAAATTAGACCAAATTCTTAGTAGACAAATTCATGTGGTATTAGACAATTAGAGATCTAGAACAACTGCTGGTAGACCAAGTGGATATAAACCCAACTTACTTTCGATCTGCAACGATGACGTCCCGGCACCTGGCGCGGTGATGTGTTTTGAACTGATCACATGTCTGCATGACTTCAGGGCTGAGACCATCTTGTCTGGGTAGATGAATCTTCTCTGTTCCATAGATTAGCCTCCTTATTCTACTCCACCATAAAATGAAGGGAAAGAAGGGGAGGGGAAGAGAGGGAGAAGGGGAGGAGAGGGAAGAAAAGGAGGGGAAGATAGGGGAAAGAAAAGGAGAGGAAGAGAGGGAGGGGGAAAGAGGGAGGGGAAAGAAGGAGAAAGGAAGGGAGGAGAGTGGAAGAGAGGGGGGGAAGAAGGAGAAATGGAGGAGGAGAGTGGAAGAGAGGGAGGGAAGAGGAGGGGAAAGAGGGAGTGAAGAGGAGGGAAGAGAGGGATGGAAGAGGGGAAGGGGAAAGAAAGGAGAAAGGGAGGGAGGAAGTGGAAGAGAGGGAGGGAGAGGAGAGGAAGAGGGAGTGAAGAGGAGGGAAAGAGAGGGAGGGAAGAGGGGAAGGGGAAAGAGGAGAAAGGGAGGAGGAGAGTGGAAAGAAGGAGAGGAAGAGAGGGAGGGGAAAGAAGGAGAAAGGGAAGGATGAGTAGAGATATGGGGAGGGGAAGAGAGGGGAAGGGAAAGGAGGGAGAAGGAGAGGGTAAGGAGGGAGTGAGAAGGAGGGAGGGAGGAGTGAGAGTGGGAAGAGAGGGGAGAGAGGGGAAGAGAGGAGAAGAGAGGGGAAGTGAAGGAGAAGGGAGGAAAAGAGACGGGAAAGCATGGAGAAAGAGAGGGGAAAGGGGCAGGTGAATAGAGAGGGAAGAAAATGAAATGGAAAAGAAAGAGTGGGGAGGTGAAGAGAGGAAAGAATGGGGAGGCGAAGGGAGGGGAGAGTGTGGAAGGGGAGGGAAAAATAGAATGAAGAGGAAGAGAGAGAAAAGAATCGGGAGGGGAAGAGAGAAAAAAGAATGGGGAGGGGAAGAGAGAAAATTGAGTGGGGAGGGGAAGGAGAGAAAAGAGAGGAAGAAAGAGATGGAAATGGGTAATGGGTAGAGAGAGAACAGTCGATATTAGAAGGCATTCTCATTACACATGCACATAATTTGTTTCATTGGCATACTTTTTTAGAAACTTCAAGCATGTACATGTTTTGGATTGGACTGCAATAGTTGAAGCATGCAGTTTTGTTTCGAATCTGATGATTTTTATTATATTTTATTAAACAATGAAAGGAATTATGTTGATGTTATGGAACAAGTTGATTCATTTTTATTGTTTTCCCCCTTTTTTTAATGGAATTTGTATGAAATTGTCATGCACAATTAATGTTACCACAGATTGAAAACTATTAATTTTGATAATTTTGTCTATGATTTATGATGGTGGCGTTGTTTATGATGGTGGCGCTGGCTATCCCGTAAGGATATGTCAAGATGAGGATACATATTAAACTTTTTAGAACCATATATGTACTTCTAAAAGCTTATCATGGCCACCTCAAAAATACTTGGTTTGGTTTGGTTTGGTTTTATTTCCGTATAATAAAATCATATACAATTACATATAAAATATAAACATATATCTAGATTAAAAATACGGCTGGTAGCCCATTTCAGCTGCAACTAATAATGTTGCTGCTGGTCTTCCACTTGGGCTGCTCCCACAGGAGCAGATCGTTGTTATGACTACCTGCATAAGTTAAAATAGTAGGAGTTTGCCTCCAAAACAGCGGTCACATATGAAGCTAAGAATCTACAAATGTATATATCTAGGCTGATTTATTCCAAGTCATTCTTAAAACTCACCTTTTTTACATTATAATTTGAAATAGTATATAAGTATATCATTTACCAGTTACTAATTTCATTTATTTATATTTGTAATGAATATGTTTACATTATCTTGGCCACCATTGTTGTTCAAAATTAGCCAGATCCCCAGTGCATTTAGAAACACCTGTCTAAAGTGCCCTATATGTATTTTTATTCTTGCTATTCATTATTGTTATATCTCAATGTATTTTCAATATATTCTGAATACCAGCATGTAATCATAGATATACAGAGCAAAAAGAAAGACAAAGAAAAAACCTCTAACACCTACACATTATATGTAAATAATATATTCCCATAAAACAAGAAATAGGTCCATGTGACACCTACACATTTCATGTGTTCATAATATATTCCTATTAAAAAAAAAAGTTTGGTGCTTGTGCATTAGACTAGTAAGATTTCTTCTGATTACTACTCTACAACACAAACATATTTTTAAGCATTAGGGAAGGGGGAAAAACTTTAAAAAGCAAACTATTAAAAATTATCTTTAAAAATCTATCAACCAACAACCAAAAATAAAACTTATACAAATGAAATAAAAATACCTGGTGTCTATAATATAAAAAATAAATATAATCCCTTCTAAGAAAAAAAAAAAAAACCTACAACCCCCCCCCCCAAAAAAAAAGCTTATGGATTGCACGGGGAACCAAGGTTTAATTACATAAGGACGCATACTACTGAAGCATAACTACAACAGTTGCGGAGGGTATATTTTTATGAAGCAAGTGGAAATATGATTGCAAGGAATATATATTCCTTCTTTTAGATGCGCTGTGAAAAAAAAAATCAAACTTTAGCATCTGTCTGAGCTTTCTCATTACATGTATGTTCTGCTTTACCTTTTCTCAAGTAATACTTACATGTATGAGTTAGTTTACATTCATTATGCATGAATTAAAGTGAAAGATGAAGACAGCATTGAGATTAGTTTGTATGACAGTTAGGATTTCTGTTTTCTAATACCAAAAAGAGATTAAAATCAAGATTTTCATGCCCAGCTAAAGCTTCAGACCTACATGTAGGTCTATATAAAAAAATAGGTTTTATCTGATGTGGTTAATACTGCTTCTTTGAAGGAACATGTTTGGCATAAGGGGTGTGTGGTCAAACATCTTTTGATACTAAAATCATCTAATAATATTGATCAGGTTACAAGTACTATTTTTAAGCAAAGCAAAGACAAACTAGTCAAAAATAAACTAAAATAATAAAGCCATTACACACAGCTATGTTTTCAATACCTTCTCAAAAAGCTATATAAAAATCATTAATACATATATCTGATAATGATGCTTCTGTTACTTTGGATGTTGATTATTCAATAGCATATTCTACATACTAAGAATCTTGCAATATGCAAGCTTGGTATATACATGTACCCTATCTTTCCTCAGCTTTGCTTTGGAAAGAGAGCTATCCAGCTTGCCTTGGAAGTGATAATTTGCCCATCACTTTCATCAAACAGTGATTATTTGCTCACATCAACTTACGATGAATACCATTTTTGGGTAATGTCTGACATGGATACAGTGTACTTCTGTTACTTTGGATGTTGATTAATCAATACTAAAAAGGTTTAGTAATATAGATCAACTTACGATAAATACCATTTTCAACCAAAAGCAAAGCCAACCCAGGCATGAAATAAAACAACAAAGCCATTACACACAACTATGTTTTCAATACCTTCTCTTGAAGGGTTTACGGCATCTCCGAGTCCTGACAATAAAAATATATTCATGAAAAAAACAAATAGAAGTAGAAAAGGTGGTGCTAAAAAAGCCAAATGTTAGGATTTTTCATAAGAAAAAAAAAACAAAGTGTTAGAAATTAGCATGAACATGTGTAATCACAAAATATACGAAGACAATAACAGTGACAACAGACAAAGAATTAAAGGTTGAATTAAAAACTTTTTTTTTTCATTCTCTTTTAAAAATTCATATCACCATGCTATCATAATGCTATTTTTTTTTTTCTTTTCTTTTTTCAATCCATGCATTAGTGAAAGAATTAACTGTACTTATTTGTTAGAAAAACAGTAATTCGGTGACTGTGCATAATGAATAAAATTTATTTGTTAGAATTAAAAGCATTAAACATCAATTCAGTGACTGTGCATTATCATTAATGAATATAACACACATTAAAAAAATGACAGATTATCTTTGGTTGAAACTGAAAGGTCCTTTCAAAGTAAACTTCAGGATATTTTGAAAGGGATGAAATAAAAATTGTGTATGAACACAAGAGATAAGAATATCTTTTAGCCAAAACGTACATACAAACAAACAAATGTTTGAGAGAGAGAGAGAGAGAGAGATGGAACAAAATGAAAGAGAAAAAGATGGAACAAAATGAAAGACAAAAAAATAAAAAATAAACTAGATGAATCTTCGACCGCGCACGGTCGGAAGGCATGCCTCCGTATTGCCACATCGGAAAAAAAAGGCATGCGCATTGTTGAAAGTATTTTACATCCATTTAACCATGACACTCTTTGAGATATTGACCCCAAATCTATTAAAGTTGTATCATCAGAATTATTTCCAACTCAGGAAGGATGGCTACTGATGTAATAAAAAGGATAAACATGTTTAAGTTGATCTGTCAAAGGTCTTCAGAAATTGCACAAACGAGTCATTTACATAAATAACCAGTGACCTTTGATGTCCTGACCTCAAAAATCTAATCAGTTCATCTTACCTCCACAGTGACCCAAGTTTAAGTTGATCCATAAAACGGTTCAGAAGTTAACAGCAAGAACGTGCCATTTTCATGTATACAATGACGTCTGTGACCCTTGACCTTTGACTTCATGACCTCAAAAATAAATAAATTCATTGTCCCTACCATATGCACACATGACCCAAGTTTTGATGTTCATCCAAACTGTTCTTAAAGTTATCGCAAGAACAAGCCACTTTCACGTACACAATGTCTCTGTGGCCTTTGAAACTTTGACCTCATGACTCTAAATTCAATCAAGTTTATTGTCCGTCCCATAATGCACATATGACCCAAGTTTGAAATTGATCGTCAAACGGTTTTAAGTTTATTTGAGAACAAGCCATTTTCATGTAACATGACCTCTGTGGACCTTTGACCTCATGACCCAAAATCTGCATAGTTCATTGTCCCCTTATGTAAATATGATCCAAGTTTGAATTGATCCTCAAACGGTTCTTAAAGTTATCGCAAGAACGAGAGCCATTTTCACGTACACAATGACCTGTGACCTTTGACCTCATGACCCCAAATCTAATAAGTTTATTGACCCTCATATATGCACATATGACCCAGTTTCAAGTTCATCCTCAAACGGTTCTTGAGTTATCGCAAGAACGAGCCATTTTCATGTACACAATGACCTCTGTGACCTTTGACCTCATGACCCCAAATTCTAATAGTTCATTGTCCCTACCATATGCAACATGATCCAAGTTTTGAAGTTGACCCGTCAAACCGTTCGAGTTATTGCAGAACGACCATTTTCATGTATACAATGACATCTGTGACCTTTGACCCATGACCCTAAAATCTAATCAGTTCATTGCCCCTCCCATAGGCCACACATTACCAAGTTTGAAGTTGACCGCGCAAACGGTTTTTAAGTTATGGCGAGAACGAGCCATTTTCATGCATACAAACCTCTGTGACCTTTGACCTTTGACTAAGACCCCAAAGTCTAATCAGATCATTGTCCCTACCATATGCATCATGATCCAAGTTTGAAAAGTGATCCGTCAAAGGTTCTTAAGTTATCGCGAGAACGAAACGGGACGGACGTACGGACGGACGGACGGACAACCCGAAAACATAATGCCTCCGGCACCACCTTCGGTGGCGGAGGCATAAAAACACACAAAAACAAACAAATGTTTGAGAGAGAGAGAGAGAGAACAAAATGAAAGACAAACAAGAAAGAACGAACAAAAGTAAGAAGACGACAGCTGAGAAGGAGACATATTTTCATCAAAGTTTAACTTACATTCTGACGACAGGCATGATGACGTTCTCTGTGTCGAAGCCGAAGATAGCGAGCACCAAGAAGCCCTGTCCATAATTCAGTATGGAGTCCAGGAAAGACAATTCTAAGAAGATTCCTGATTGACTTGAACTCATCAACTTCCAACAACAAAGTGAAACGGCCTGTAAGAAAGAAGGATAATGGTTATTATCAAAAGATGCAATTTAGAACATGACATTGGGAATATAAAACATCCATAATTCAGGATGTAGAAAAGGAAAGATACAAATGCAATTCTAAGAATATCCCTAATTTATTGGAACCAGAGCAGCACAATGACAAAGGCTGGGTTTTTGTTGATTTAATGTTCTGAATACCCACCCATTTGTAATTGCAAAAGTGGCCACTCCTATCAGCTTCTCTTGATTTACGTACATTGCTTATTCCAGTTCTCTCAAATTATACCAAAATTAAACTGCTGAGCTCCTGTTAGTTTCATGACTTATGTGCACATGCTCCTCTCATCATCATTTATTTCAGTCAGCATTTTCCCTCTTACAAAGGATAACTGTCTCCCGCGCCATGATGACACTTCCTCCTTCCACTTATTTCTATCTTGAGCATCCTCCCCATTCAGACCAACCTTACTGCTTTCCCTGTTTATCATATCTTTTAATGTAATCTTTGATCTTCCCTTTCCTCTTATGCAATCCACTTCCAGATCCCATGCTCTTTTCACAGGTTCATCATATTCCCTACTCAACAAGTAGCCCATCCATCTCAAACCACTTCTCTTTGCCACTTCCACAACACTTTCTTCCAAACCCAATCTTCCCATAAGCTCTCTTGTGTTCTTCCTATCAGATATTTTAACACCACACATTTTTTGTATCATGGCTCTTTCTGTTCTCCTAAAGATATATTCTTCTACTGTCTTCACATTCCATATTTCTGAGTCATATACTATGTCTGTTCTGACACAAGCCTTATAAATCTTATATATCATACTTACAATAACCATAGACAGCACTAAGATGTACAGGAGTAGGATGTGACGCCCCAGCTGATGCCTTTCCGCTTCGTTCAACACCACCGCATCTTCCTCCTCCCGCCGAGTAATCTCCATCACGCTTCTCTGGAGAAGAAGGCGTCGGCACTCGCTGGTCTGGTAGCGGGAGCAGCCAAAGCGACGGCTGCACATCTGACGCTGGATGGATTCGTTGAGGGTCGGCAGGTCCTCGATGTCGGCCAGGTGAGGACACGAAGTGGAGGATGATGAGGAGGAGGATGTTGATGGAGAGTCGTCGCCAAGTGGAGAGTCGTCAGAAGTGTCGCCTGGAATAGTATAAGAGAAGCAAACATCATGATTACCTATAAATGACATAAATCTACGCAAGTGTACTATATATTTAATTCATTTCAATTCGTTTATTTAATCATTTAAAATCAACATATATATCTATACAAATCATATAAGAATAACAATGGTAAATACAATATATATGATAAGGGTGCCCCTAAAAGCAAATGCTTGATAGCAATGATGACGATAGGTAGTCGTTGCAAAGTGGAGGAGAGTCGTCAGAGGTGTTACCTGGAATAGTTTAGGAGAAACAGATGTCTTCGCAGATGTGGTTAAGGACATATTAATGACAATAGAAGAGACATTGAATAGAATCAAGCAATGATTATGAGGAGAGAGAAGATGTTGAGGAGAGAGAAGATGATGATGGGAAGGTTGATGGGAAGTTGTCACAAACTGGAATAAGAGTCATAAGGAGAACCTTGAATGATAGATTACAAACAGAGTTCAACATATTAGTGACATGTAGTACCGTGAGGGAGAAAGAAAAATATATTGATGATTATTTGAAATCATAAATTTCATTGCATAAATGCACAAACACATTTGGAGATAACTAACTAATAGTACAAAATGTAGCGCAATAGTGTAATCTAAGGGTATGAATATATCAGAAAAGTATGAAATCAAAAGAATTTCTGCATTAAAAAATATTGGCTTATACACTATTAAGAAAACACATTGTGCAAGGACCCCACTGCACATAAAAAGATGTGGATCTAACAATGATCACATTAAAATTTGTATGTAAGACATAACGCATACAAGGACAATCAGCCTCCCACAATTTTACCCATGGGTGAACTGGGTCATCTACAAGCTTCTTCATACCTTTTTTATTCTGCTTGCTGTTTAGAACGACAGTGGACCGGCTTTCACTCTCGATCTCAGAAGAGTCGTGGCCCAGGACGGGCTGGTAACCTTGACGACGGAAGCGGTCGCAACGATGCAAGGCAACCAGGGATACCACTGTAATGGATAGGTTGAGAACTAGGATGACCACACTGGCAATAAGCTGTAAGAGAAATGACAGAGCCTTTATTGTCTTATCGAACAGCGTATTCAGAAATGTTTCATAGGCCCGTATTCACAAGGTGTACTATTAAAGTGAAACCAATCTGTGGTTTAACTAGGGTGAACGATGTTTGACAAATACATTGTAACTTTCGTTAAACGTTATTTGGATAAGGATTGTTAGGCATGATGGTTAGGAAAATTTTGGTACTTCTCATTCCAAGGCAGTTTTTTTTTAATAATTTCAGTGCCCCGAATTCTGATATCAAACAAGATTGATTCACATTTTTCTGAGTTAACCGCATATTTGAGCTATGACCCTGCCAGTACCGAAATGTAAATTAAATATTAAGATTTACACCTTTTTAATATAAAAATAGCCAAATAAGAACCAGCCATTTTTATTAGATAAAGCTCCTGGTGTCTAGTTACATGGAATGGTTGATTCATCGTCATTATCATCATCACCACCATCATCATCATCATCATCACCATCATCATCATCATCATCGTTACAATCTTCATCATCATTATCACCATCATCATCATCACTACCACCACCATCACCATCATCATCACCATCATCATCATCATCATCATCATCATCACCATCATCATCACCACCATCATCATCATCATCACCACCATCATCATCATCATCACCACCATCATCATTATCATCATCATCATCACCATCATCATCATCATCATCATCGTTACAATCTTCATCATCATCACCACCATCGTCACCATCATCATCACCGTCATCATCATCATCATCCATACCTGCTGATTTGTGATCTCGTATAAGACATCCACATCATCATCATTTAATGGTATCACAGCAACAAGAACACCCACTGTTATCAAAGGAATCCTGAGGAAAAAAAGAGAAATTAAAGAATATCATACAGGTTAGACGACTAAAAGGCACATATCACATATATTTGTCTCATTACTTGGAGAACTTAAATTTAAGTGCTCTCTTATAAGGTATTAATCCTCTTTGTGAAGATCTTCTGGTATGACTTCAATAGGTACCGTACATCATCACCTTGGAAGTTTATACCTCGGAATAGTTTAACTAGACAAACGGCGCTACATAAATAAGATCAGTGGTTCCTTATCTACAAGCATTGCCCTTCCTTTCTAGCAGTCGGGTAATGAGAAATACTCCCCCCCCAAAAAAAAATAAAATAAAAAAAATAAATAAAATAAATAAAAATTATATTATCATGCAAAACAAATGACATACAGATAAATCAATATTTTATTTATCATTCATTCATGTACATAAACAATACACCTGAAACATTTACAATATATTGTTTATCATGAGCATCACACTTTCAAGAGTTTCTTGAAGTTGGAGTCTCTGTAGAAATAATTTCAGACATTTTCTCAACTCACCCCCAACCGTAAAAGTAAAACCAGAAGCGGTGTCTGATGACAAAGCAGGTGCTACGGTAGCGGAGCAAGAAAAGTGATAGCGCCACCATAGCCGTCCAGCAGCGAGCGCCAAACACACCGGTCAGCATGACGATGAAATGGAAGAGCTTCCCCCAGTAGGTACTGAACGTTATTGAGTGACACAGGATCACCCCAAACGCTGCCAGAGCCTGGTAAAAAAAAAAAAAAAAAAAAAAAATTAACACATTGATTGGCTTCTTGTATACGAAAAACAAAAAACAAAACCAACCAAAATAGCACCATATACAATTATACAATAGCCCCATATATACAATATGCAAGTCCAAGAAATAATGAACATGTGAACTGTATGACAAAAATTTGTAATTCTCTCTTCTCCCACGCACACAATGAACTTTGTGTACATTTCCCCTAAAAAAACAATGAAGTGATACAAACGTCTGGAAAGAGTAGTTTCATTACTTGAAAGAAAATACTAATAAACCATCATTCAAGAGTTTCCATTTTCTTCTAAAACTCACAATTGCACAAGAAGTTATGCATCATTTGCCCTGGATTTTATTTAACTAAGGTGTCATTGAGCATTTAGATATCAAGTATTTCCAGAGTAGACAAGGTCATGTTATTAATCTTTAAAAAATTAATAACATGATTTTATCTACTCTGGAAATACTTGATATCTAAATTCCTCAAGACTTACTTGCGCAACGATGAGATTGGCGGTGAATTGATGAGGAAAATGAGATGTCTTTCTTCTCAAAAGGAAAATGATGAAAACCCATATCTAAACAAAAAATAATCAAACAGGTGAGAAACACCTCAATATTAAATTTAATACATGAACCTCCATTATATTATAAAACATTGTAAATAAGTTGTCATCAATAAAAAGAAGAACAAAAGGATTGCTCTTCAATTATCCTAATATTCATAATATTCAGGGTTCATACATTTTTTAAAAAGTTAAATTCCATGACTTTCCAATAAAGAATTCCATGACCTTTACATGACCTTTCGACAACTTTTCAGAGAATTTTGCACCAAGATGTCTGGGAACGAGAACTTGCCTAGGACACATGACGCTCTGGGATTATCAATGCTCTAGGCTACATAAATTGAATATTGACAAATTTTGATATTCCATGACTTTTCAATTGAACTTTCAGGTCCTGAAACACAAGATAGCAAAATTTCATAACTTTCCAGGTTTTCCATGACCTGTATGAACCCTGGAAATAAAATATACCCAAACAGCTGAAATGTTCGGGTCCCAAACATTATGTGGTGTCCCATAAATGCATTTCTGTGTAAGTGCATGTGACTCTATCCAAAATTATGTTAATTTCTTATCATTCCAAAACCTCACACCACACAATAATAATTAGGTAAACTTCTATTAACCTTTCCAAATCACTTTTAGACAGTGTCTTCTACATTTCAATCTGACTAGAGCAATAATTTCACCTTAGTCATAAAAATGGAAATGATTACAGGGAGCTACTTACTGCGGATGCTAGACCCAGACAGCTGACATCAAAGGCACCGTCGGAAAGAGCATTATGGTATTGACCTTCTGTCGCCATGGGAATCATTACCATGGTAGCAGTAATAAACATGAAGGGGGCAGAGATAAAGGTGCAATACACCATGGTGGGGGCGATCTATACAGGATGCAAGAACAGGAAGAAAAATAGGATCAGTTTAACGAAACTTTCAATAAGTTGGATAAAATCACTTTCAATAGGTTGAAAGTGATTTCATTAAATTGATAAATAAACAATGATGTCCACTTGATATTTCTCACCACCACCAGGTGTGGATCCATGGTGGGGGGGTATGCCCCCCCCCCAGAAAAAAAAGAAAGAAAGAAAAATCTTTTCTTTATTTGATGGATGACAGACACGATATACGATGACCTTCTTGATGGCTGAAGGCTGAAAAATGTAAATGCCTACCCCCCCCCCTTATCACTTGGCCAGCATGACATAAATTTTGCTTGCCCGGTGTAATGGGATAAAAATATGGGTTTTCAAAAAGGACAACAACCTCCTGGACAATTACCCCCAGACAACTACCCCCACAAAAAATCTAACACCTAACTATACACCTAACCCTAACCCTATTTCTGGGGGTAATTGTCCGGGTGGTAGTTGTCCTCAAACGCTTTATATACATTTCCTTTACCAAACGATAAAAGGTGATTACATATAAAAATCTAAAAAATCATCAAACTCCTCACCATATCTATGGATTGCTGATAGTGAGTTGCATAGATAAAGACGGTTGGTGCCGTGGGGAGAGATCCGTAGAGGAATCCAAATGAAGCGTATGAATCCGTCAGGGTCTGGTTGTCACCACCAGGGTTGAAGGCATATACCAGCTGATTGGTGATCAGGGGTAAGGCTAACCTGAAGCAATGAAAATAAGAAGATTGACATCAGACACTCCAAATTTTATAGTCAGAAACAAGGATGAACAGGACTTTTTGTTGCCCCTTTTTTTGGGCCCAGCAGCCACTGAGCAGCGCCAGATGAACGTTGCTCTATCCCTTTCTTGTTGAATGTCAAACAGGGTAGCAGCAACTACCTTAATAATGTTGTTTAAACTCGACACCAAACACCATGTGAATAAAGGAGCAGACTATGCACATTTATTGGTTCTTTTATTGCAATGCATGATGGGACAGACATCTAGTCAATCGTCTGATTACAGCGCTCAACTTTGTGCGATATTGTTATAAAGGAGGATAACCATTAGATTTTCATCAGTGTCCTACATGATTTATTTACAAATCCTTTCTTACCAAAGATATAAATTTTAATTTGTATGAAATTAGTCTAATCTACACAAAGAATATGGACAAAAAGGTGAACTTCTCATTCTGTTTACAATATGATTGCATGCAGTTGTCAGCTGATTACCATCATGCATTGTGATATAAAAACCGGAAATGCATGTATTAATATCAATAGATAATTGTGGACAGAATAGCATGTAAGCAAACTCTGTTAGAAGAGTCCCAAAAGCCCAATCATAAATGAGGAAAACACAAAGGTTCTATATCTTACAGTTTTGAAGCGATGAGAAGTGCAGGTGAGACGAGAGCCATTCCACTCTGCTGTTTGACCTTCCCAACCATGCTTATACCCAGGAGGAAGAGGGCCGACGCCCCGAAGGAATTCGCCAGGGATGTGAGGATGTCATCCAAGATCTCTGGTAGTTTCTGGGAGAGAGCAAAGTTGAATATGATTCCCAAGAAGACGGTTGTGAAGATAGGGTTGGAGATGAGACCTTTGAAGACTGACCTGTACGGGGTCAAATGTCAAATGTCAAATAGAAGATTGATTAAAACTATAGACCTAATATATGAGAGGGTCATCTATGATTGGAAAACCTTTGGCGTGGGCAAAGTTGAAAATGATGCCCTGGAAAATAGTAATTAAGATGGGGTTTGAAGCAATATCTTTGAAACCGACCTGTAAGGGGTGCAAGGTCAAATAGAAAATGGATTAAAATGTTGACATGTCAGAAAAAAACCAGATGTTACAATACACAGCCATTCATTACCCTCTGACAGGCAAGAATTGAATTGAATACCCAGGAAAACAGTTTGCATGTTAATATTTTCCCACAAACCCTGACAAAACGTGCTTTGAAACCAACTCATACTCTTCAAATGGCGTTGCTATAAAGGTCAAACCCAAGACATAACAAAAATCATCTCTTATTGGAACACCAAAATTCAACACAGCACCAACAGTTGACAGTATCGATGACTTCAAATCCTGCCTCAAACCTCACTTATATCAGCAGATATGTAGTAATTAACTTAATTGGATGAGCCTGTGCCTTTGAATGTTTTTAGCAGAAATATAGCGCAATATTTATCATCATCATCATCAGTTATTACTTACCATACCACTAATGCTTTACTCCTGTGTTCATTTGTCTTTGAAGTCTTCTGAACCTCTAATGAAAGAAATCCCCAGGGATTCAGAAACAACAGATTGATTGGTGCGAAGATGTAGATGTATTGGATGATTTCTGGATTGCTGGTTCCATAAAGAGCTTCCACTGTGAGAAAAAAAGCAAAGGAATTCAATTATTTAAAGTGAAATTTTTGTTCTTGTCATGAGATTGAAATGTACAAGACATTGTCTTAAATTGCTTTGGAAAGGTTGATAACAGTTTATCTATTAAAGCATTATTGTGTGTTGTGAGGTTTTGGAATCGTCAAAATGATAAGAAATAAAGCTAATATTGCTTAGAGTCACATGCACTTACACAGAAATGCATGTATGGGACAACACAAATGTTTGGCCCAAACATTTCAGCTGCTTAGGTATATTTTGCATCATATTGTTACTATAAGGGCAATCGAAGATCAATCCTTTACAGTGGACATTTTTACTATGATATACTTCCTAAATAGCATAATAAAAATAACAGGAAAGCTCACCATAATTCTCTTAATCTTTACCACTACACTAGATTCCCTTTAAGAAATGCTTTATGGTTCAGGAATAATAGTCATGTAGATTGAAGATGCGAAGAGGTAAGGTGGATGTATTGACTGGGATGAGGGTTTGGGAAGGGTGGAGTTTCGTTTTTATTTTTCTCAAAAATCACAAATGCATGTTATCCAGTGATATAATTGATGTGGATCGATGGCTCTATTCATGACTATAGAGAAGTAAAAAAAAAAAAAGAAGATAATTTGAAGATTTAAAGTAAACTAGATGAACAGCCTTATGTATGCCCAAATGAACACAGAGTTGTGGTTTCATAGAACTCATACATGTATGCTAGAATCAGAGATTTGACCTTTACAAACTTGCATATAATAAAAAGTTGATTGAGTCAGATACATGTAACTAGCACAAAAACATAACACTTTTTTTTTTTACATTGATGATTGCCTAAATATTACCAAGATGAGGTAGAAAGTCTCACAGTACTTTAAAGGTGAAGGAAACCCAAGGAATTCATTAAAATGTACAAAACAGAAAAATCAAAGAAGCTGATCAATGAAAATTTGAGAAAAAATGAATAAATAATAACAAAGTTATGAGCATTTGAATGATGTGATCACTACCGCTATGGGGATCCTCACATTGGCAACAGGCCCAAGATGTGTGATGTCATACATGAACAACTTCCCCATTACTTTTGTACATATTTCACTCAAATTGTCTTTTTTATTTATTCCGTTAAAAGATCAGAGATTCTTTTCATGGGAGGATATGTAATACAGGTTCAAAAATATAATCATGGATGAAGAGTCTGTACTACCATTATAATGAGGAAAAAGAAGTATTTTTGGTATTTTTGGGGTATGTCATGGGAGAGTTGTTCATGTGTGACATCACACATCTTGGGCCTGTTGCCAGTGTGAGGATCTCCATAGCGTTAGTGATCACAACATTCAAATGCACATAACTTTCTTATTATTTATTCAATTGTTCTCAAACTTTCTTTAATCTGTTTCTTTGATATTTTTTGTTTCATACAATTCAACTGAATCCTAGGGTTTCATTCTCCTTTAAGCTGCCTAATATAACCATTGCGTAATATTACATTCCTTTTATTTAATTGAGATACAAATGTAGCTTTGAAGTTTGACACATTTTCTGCTTTACTCACATGATAATGTACTTAATTATTTATAAATTTGATTCAACTCACCGATAGGATAACCCAGAGCAAAGTCATTACTTTGGGTAGCAAACATGCCGTACAGTCCCGCCTTGCCTAAGGCTCCACTCCCACCTAGCACCAAGGTTCCTATGTAAACTACTGTGAATACAATAGCTTTGGCAATCAAGACACTAGCAAAGAACATCCAGTTCACCTAAATAATAAAATGAAAATAAAAAAATGAATATAATAAAAATAAAAATAAGGAAAATTATATCATATTTTTTTTTTTTAGTTAAAAAAAAAATATATAGAGTATAAAGGGGAGGAATGTTTTCCCTTTTGATGAACATAACCAAGCAAGTGTGGTGCTTCTTTTATCTCTATGTAGTATAAACAAATTTAATCTTTCCCACAATGTAGACATAACAAATTAAAGTGTTATTCTGCTACTACATGTAACATATAGCAGACCAATTCAGCTTTTTGTTTTGTTTTGTACATTGAACAGCATAGCATGTTTCACAGAAGACAATACATCTTGTACATTATAGCACATCTTGACCTTTTGATTTGCTGTCAAGAACACTTTCTAGATCAACAAGTAGCTTTGCAATAGGATGCCTGAATTCGATGGATTCACAATACGGTGCGCCACCTATCGGTGGCAGCGGACAGGCCAATTCAAACTTCGGGGTCGACATCACGCAGCGCAGCGCACACAACAACGTGCAGTACCTGTGTGTATTTCCTTCTATCTTTTAAAAGTGGCGGACCCAGCTGTTTCTCGGCAAATATGCGGTTCGACGCACTAAAAAAAATATTTGACTGATCTTGGCATACCGGCCAGCGCAGCATAACAATCACATTTGATCATTATTATTTTGTTATACAAATATGCAGCACAGCTCGAACCACCCAGAGTTTATGTCGATGTCGACTTTTTCCCATGGGGAATTGCGAATTTTGGCCTGTCCGCTGCAATCGATAGGTGGCGCACCGTATTGTGAATCCACCGAATTGTGCATGCACTTATACAAGATAACAATCCATGCTGTATCATGTACTGTTGGAACCTTTTCAAGCTACATGTATACATGTATGTAAAGTCCATGTACATGTGTATGAGAATCACACAAAACAGAATAATTACATGTACATGTAGATAGCAGCTTTTCAAGCTGCAAATACATGTAATTGTTCAATCCACTTAATACAGTATATACATTGTATGTTTTTTAATAGTCTGGTTTATACATGTTCATGAGAAATCCAAATATTGCGCACTCAAGAATAATTATTTTGACATTTGAGTGGCAAATTTAGATTAATGTCTTGCCAAAGAACTTAATTACATGGCAGAGATCTGAATCCTCCTCAACCCTTAAAACAATGTTCATTAGAAAATACACCTCTAAATTATTTTTACATTATTAGTACTTGCACAAATACATGTACATACATTGTATTCTAATAATAATATTTTTGATGAGCAATGTTATGATCCAATTAAGAAAAAAAAATATATCACCTATGTGCGCACTTCCCCTTCCCACCTGCATTTTGCAAAGTAAATTTCATCGTTCTTCAAACATGCAAATCTTGACTACCGGTATTTCCTTTCAAAGGATGCTTGATTGAAATGGCCTCAAACCATATGCTCAAATTTATGCAGCTCGGTAATAACTTCTTTAAAAAAAAAAATCTACCATATGGTTTCCATGCACTGCAGGAGATTGAAAGGAGTATAAAAAATAAATATACTTTTCAATGACATAATCAAATCTTTATCATTTTCTTTATAATCAACATCTCATGTAATTAATATTGTGCTAAAAATTTGCTTTTTATAATTCACTTTTAGAAATGTATTCATCAAGTCTTAGTAATATTTTATTAATTATTTAATATGTTCATTTTTATATTGTATGCTGCATTATTCTTTTTGTAAAGCATTGCATCATTAATCCTTGGACAAACGCTTTGCGTTGGATTTTTACAAAATAAAACCAAACTAAATTTAAAAAAAAATTGAATTGAATTATGCTTATTTGAAATTTCCTGAAAGAGAAAGCGTTTTCATGTATAATTATTCTTTGTTCTTTTTTGTCCATGGTGGGTTAAAATGTAAAAACATTTAAAAGAAATACTCTGTTAATTGTATTAATTCATTTTGAAAGTTCATGTCAATTGACTCGAGTCATATAAAAAGTTTCCAAAATTAGCAACTGGCAAAGCTTGTACATGTACGTACAAATAAAATTCTCTCAATGGTGTGTACATTGTTGGAACATTTGGAGAAAATTTGGGGGGTAAGTCCGCAGTCTAACTGCAGAAATAAAATTTCATTGAATTTCTGTAAATCTTCGACCGGTCAATTTCCTCACCTGACTGAAATCCAGTTCGACCAACGATTTGAACAGCATAGCGGGCAGAGCAAAGTACGAGACATAGTGACCAAGACCCTTCGCCTGGGATGGGCAAACGATCCGCGTCCGTCCCGCGATGTACCCAAACAAAATGATTGTGAAGCATTGCACAAGTGCTGGAATCAGATTCTGGAAGGCGAGGACTGTTGCGTTTGGCGAGCTGGGGGATCGTGTGCTGGTGTTGCCGTATTCAACGAACGCTAGTTGGGTTGTTGGTAGTTCGTCCATGATTGGATGATTATGACCAGCCGGGAGGATGAAAATCAAGCTGGTAGGCCTACAGAACTTCTGATCCTGTAATCAGAAAAAAAGAGAGAAATGTTTAAATCTTTTACTACAATAAGAATTTAACACAGTGCAAAGCCCACTCAAAAGGTAAAAAGGTCATTCTTATAACTTGGTCAAAGAGTTTCATTATAGATTCATTGGGAAAAAATTAATATAACATAGACTTTATAAAGATTGTTATTTTTAGGCGGGGGGGGGGGGTATTCCAAAATCAAATTTGCATAATTTCCCCCCCCCCAGTTATGTTTTGATATTTTATATTGAATATTTAATAGGGTCTTTGGTATCTACATGTAAAATGCATTTCTTTTTATATTTGCATTTAACTAGAAGAAATTTTAGTTAAAAATGTAATTTTCTATAAAAAGTGATGACTTGGGCATACATAAAGTACTTAATTCATGAGTCACCTGAAATGCCAAATTGGTATGTTAATTGCTTTATGAAAATTGCATATTGTATGCTCCAGCAAACAGCCATGAGGAAGTAGGAAGGTGGTATGAAAAATCTAGCTACATACTTTGTACAGTGCGTATCTTATAGTCATACGGTGTAATACTCCTGCAAGTTAAAAATGAACAGTTCTGTGTGAACCATATGATACATGTACATGCATACATGTACCGGTACATTTAATACAACCAGGGGTCTTGCTTATATGTTTCAATTAACAGTGTAAACAGTCAACACACATCAAATGCCAAAAGTTGGATATCTGATTTTAAGAATTTAATCAAGTTGCATGCCTGACTAAGAAATGTGAATTACTTGAATCTCGTGAAGGTAAATTTAGAGCCATGCCAAGAGTTGTTGATATGGGTAGTCATAACATTCTACATAATATTTTGGAAAAGACATATCCTAGCCTGTATCATTTTTCATATGATCTAATTCACCTGTATTCCAAATTAAACAAAAAATTGTATTGATGATGATGAGTAAATGAAATAAAATGTTTAACTTACATTTGCTAAAATAAAAAGTCTTGATCTCTTATGCAACATCAGAAGAACAAACTCCTAAACAGACATTATTCTCTGTACTCATTCAGGTTAAAACAAATTATTTCCAACAGGATTCTCAGGATACAAAACAGATTTTTCGTTGAGACCATTAACACCACTGATGGGTCAATTTGTTTAAAACCAAACTTCTCTTTCCAGTCCTACCAATTCATCCAAAACACAAATATCAGCAAACTATTAAATCCTCTTTTCCACTAAATCTAGCTAGCCCAGGATCCAAACTGAATGTACCTTTTTTCAACTTGTTTATTCAAAAAATATATGTTCAACCTAGTCTGGACTTGACTATCAAAAATGTAATCACACTTGCCCCCTCACATGCACAATTATACAGAGGAACTAGTAGTCTTTGCAGCTCAGACTATTCACATTCATTCAAAGAGATGATGGGAAATTCATTTTGTCCTGATGCTAGACTAACTCATATCCACTCATGCATGTAACCTATTATTGACGATTGTTAGAACAGGGATAATGTTATGCAATAGGTTCCTTTCCTCACATGTTGTACCACACGCAAAACAAGGTCATTACACCATACAGAATTTGTGAGTTAGGCCTATGAGTCAAAACTATATCATCGTAACCTTCTTTTCTCCGCGCACTTCTGGAATCTGATTCCGAGTACTGTTACTAGTCATTATTACTGTAAGATACACTGCTCCCAGCTTCCCTTCGTTTCAATATTCCAGTCAGTATTCAATTTTTTTTTTCCACAAAATGCAGCTGACTTCCTACTCCGTCATCCCAAGATACAACATGTAAAATTCCTCTGTAATTAACTGAAAAATACAAGCCTATATATTTTAATGTTGGAAAACAATCCAGTTTTAAAGAGATGCTTGAGTTTTTAGAAATGACAGAAAATAACTACTCACAGAAGCCAATAAAATTTATACTTATTTTCTGAAGTTCTACAGAATAAATGAAAACTGCCAAATGATTTTGGGAGACCATCCATGAATGATACAAGGGAAACTCAGAATAACTTTTGTTTTACCAAAGCAAATTACATTGTATACAATATGAAGCGCATTTAAGTATAGAAATTTTTTTGGCTTTAATTTGGTACCCCATTATTCGAAAAGATTTCACACCTAAATAATTTTGTCCCCGACTGTACCATTTTTTTTTTTTACACAGACTGTAGTGTTGAATAATGAGCAAATTAAGAGATTAAGAGAGTCAATTTGCTTTGAATGGGAAACATGACTTCAAGGTAGTTTCATGTTTACATTTTACTGGTTGAAACACCCAACCAAACTACATGATAAACATTTAAGAATCAATTTGAGATAGGTTTAAGTTTATCTCATCATCATCATCATCATCATCATCATCAGGGTACGGGTTAAAGGTAATCCTGTTGTGACCCGGTCGATACTTCGTGGTTAGTACTCCTTTAGATATGAAAACTATACTGTGCAAATGCGCTAAGGGCTGGCAGTAAGGAATCTGAGATCCCACCATCTCGCTTTGCAATCCCATTACAAATACTGAAGTGTGATATTTGTCGGTTTTTATTTTTCCTTTTTTTTTTTTGTTACTCTATCTACATGTATACAAGCTACATTGTAAACTGGTATTAAATAAACAGCAATAGTAATACTAGAAACATAATTGAATAAATAACATACATGTATTTGTGGCAGTCAAATGGATAATAAACAATGTTTTATTGAGCTTTTACTTCAAACATTTGATTTTTTTTAGGCTTTGTACATTTGTACAACTCCTGCCACTAGACAAGTTTCTTTTTCCTCATTTTTTTTAATGAAAAGGTGTTTTTCAGCACTAGACAATCTCTTTTCCATGTTGAAGTGATCCATTTAGCTTATCGAAACAATAGAGGGTGCACAATTTTTCTCTTGAATGTAAGGTATTACTCAGAAAAGAAGAAATCTAACAAACTTAGACTACAGGTACATGTAGGTGTTGTTGCGATTGCTTATTTCCCCAGGGTAGTAGTAGGGCAATAACGACGACAAAAGAAAATAAGTTGCATTTTTGCAATACGTCAATTCGATAGCTGTTGACACATGCGGAATGCAGCCACCTGTTGTACTCGGAAGTAACCAAATACCTGAAAGCAATTCGGCTCTTCGTGCACAGCCGTCAATCATTACCAAAATGGAGACCATTTTGGGAGAAAAACTCCAAGACTCAACTCCACAAAACCGTAACTGGTAAGAAGATGCTGTTACAATACTTTTGAGTATAAAGAAGAGTAATATAAATATGAACTTCAACAAATTGAATGGTGCATATCCGGTTATTTTAATTATGGAAATAAAATGCAGCAAAAAATGAGGACTTACTAAAAAAATATGTGACGTCTGACGCGTCTAAATTTTATCATGAGTATTGTTACTGCAGTGACGCAGTAAAGTTTTTGTTACGTAATCAAAAGTGCGCGCTTATTAATTGTTACGTAATTATTGTTACGCCTTTAAGAGAGAGATCCAGCAAGGCCCTTAGCTCTGTCTTCGATAGGAAACTCTGCAGCACTTCCTTATTGTTAGACATTAACTTGTGTAATCTCAGTCCAGCTTTACTGCAGATAGCTTGGCTTGCTTTCATGACATTCACAGCTTCATCAGCGGTTGCGACTGACTTGAGTCCGTCGTCGACGTAGAAGTCATCTCGAATGTACGAAGCTGCATCCGACCCAAACTCAGCTTCGCCGTCATCTGCTGCTTTCTTGAAGCCATAGTTAGCACATCCTGGTGAGCTAGTAGCGCCGAATAGGTGAACCTTCATTCTGTATTCGACCACCTCTTTGTTTGGGTCACCATCTTCCCACCACAAGAAGCGAAGAAGGTCACAATCTTCCTCTGATACGAAGAATTGGTGAAACATCCCTTTGATGTCGCCGACGACAGCAACCTCTTCTTGACGGAACCTGCACAATACTCCAAGTAAGCATTTGTCAAGTCTGGTCCTTGTAGGAGGTTGTCATTAAGTGAGACTCCAGCACACTTTGCTGAGCAGTCGAAGACCACACGGATTTTCCCTGGCTTCTTGGGATGATATACACCAGTATGAGGTACGTAGTTTACCTTTCCTTCTTTGTAGGTAGGGGGAGCCTTTTCAGCACATGTTTCAAGCACCTCTGTCATGAATTCTATGTAGTCGGTCATAAACTTTGGGTTTCTCCTAAACCTGGCATTCAGCTGTCTCCATCGGTTCTCTGCTACTTTGCGATTGAATGGCAGCGATGCGTTGGGCGTCTTGAGAGGAAGGGGCATCTCATAATGTCCGTCTGGTCGTTTCCTTATTCCATTCTCCATAATTCTCAGGAACTTCTTGTCCTCCATAGAGAAAGGCTGTCCTCCCATGTTTTCATCAGCAAAGTCCTTTTCGAGAATTGCAATGACTTTCTGCGGGCAGAGGACTTCCTTCGCCGAAGACGGGATCGCAAACTTCACGCTCTCACGACTTGCAGTTTTGTTGCAAACTACGGCATCCGAACTTTCAGATGTCAGGCAGACTTTCCCGATAATTCCCCAACCTAGGAGAGATTTTTGAGCATAGGGTCATCCTCACCTCCAGTGACTACTTGTCGAGGCCGGATAGCTCGTGGGCAATCATTTCCGATCAAGAGTGATACATCTATGGTTCGATCATAGGGCATCATTTCGTCCGCAACTTGACGTAGATGAGGCCAGTGATTCACCACTTCCTTCTTGGGTATTTGTGACCTGCTTGCTGGTATTTCTTCTCTTGAAAAGGTCACTGGCAGTTGAACTACATGTTCCTTATTATAGTCTTGTATCTCCAGACCCCTGACTTTCTTACTCTCGATGTTAGAACATCCGTGCATCGTTGTCAGCTGCAGATTTGTTGCAGTTCCCTCTGCATCAAGTTGTCCAACAGTTTCTCTGACATGAAGCTTACATTGGACTGATCATCAAGCACTGCATACACAAGACACTCCTTACTTGGATTTTCTGTATGTCTTACCCAGACTGGAACTATCATACAGTGGTCTCTGCCGTTTTGATCTGGAATGGAGCATACTGTTGTACATCGAGCAGTTCCTTCGTCTCTGGCTACTGCTGGCCTCTAGGGTAATGAAGACAAGTGAGATGCTTACCTCCGCACTCTTCACATTATTCTATCTTGACAATCCTTGACTTGATGGAGATCAGTTACACCACATCCCATGCACAACATGCGCTGAAGAAAAATGATTTCCTCTCATTCATAGGCTTGCGTTTGAAGTATAACATACGTCTATGCTGTGATCTCCCTTGCAGAATGGACATTCTGAGTACACTCCATGCTTGGTACGGATTGGGTTTTCAGTGTGCCTTTGTGATTCAGATTTTCCACTTGTACTGAATGCTCGGGCCTTTAGACTTCCATTATTCTGGTTTCTAGATAGTGGAAATGCACTCTCTCTCGTAGAGATTCTAATTCAGGGATCATCGCCAGACTTGCTGCTTTGCTGACAAACTCTGTGAACTTCTCGAATGGAGGGAAACTTTCCGGACCGTGCATTAGTCTCCATCTTTGGATTTCATCTCTCCATTTGTTTTCCATGTAGATCGGCAGCTTTTCAACCATTCACATTTTCTTGTGGATAGTCTAAGATTCCCAGACTTTGATGGATTCCTTTGCTGCTGCAACCTTGTGGAGGAAGTCGGAAAAGTCCCTCATACCTTTGGCGTCTCGAACTCCTATCTTCTTCATGCGCCCAGTTTTTCCATGAAAGCTACGCTAACGGTACTTGAGCTTCCATATCTGTCAGCAAGGGCTTGACGTGCCTTGTTGTAACCATCAGCAGCATTTAGTAGCTGATAATGTTCAACTATCTCTTTGGGTGATCCAGTTACGAAACTGCTGAGGAAGTTCAACTTCGTGGCGCAGTCAAGCGGTTTCGAATCTACCAATGTGTCAAATGCATTCCTCCATATCGGGTACTTGAGTGGATCCCCAGAGAATATTGGAACCTCGACTTTTGGGAGCTGGCTGAGGGCTGCTGACTGTTGAGATATTATAATTTGTTGCATATTTACATTCGTTAATTGTGCCATGCAAGCTTCTATCTTATTCCAAGTAGTGGTGGGTTGGTCTGAGTGCATCACTGGTGGCTCGTTGGGTTGGAGAACAGGTGCCTCTCCATCCTGTGATCTGAAGAATCTATCCAAGCCTTCTTCCTTTGATTCCTTGGCAATTCCAAGACTAGACTGGTCGCTTTCTGCAATTTCGAATTATCGAGGGCCCTTTCCTCGGCATTGAGGCGAGCTTCTTCCTTTCGACGAAGCAATGCTCTCCGTCTTTGTTGCATCTCTAACTCTAACAGCTCCTCTTCTTCTTCGAACTTCTGGTTCGACATACATGCGGCTCTTTGCATTGTTATCTTTAACTTTTCACTTTGAATTGATTTCTGACTTATTACACTTTTCACCGACACGCTCTTTACAGTTCCACTTGGAACGGTTCCACTTGGAACAGGCTCGATTTTCTTTGACGAAGACATCTTCGAGAGTGTGTCGATACTTGTCATTTGAAAGCTTTTAGAATGTTATTCAGCATGTTCCAGCATTTGAATGTTATTGTGGCTGCCTCTATATTTACACTGAATATAGAGGAGTTTCGACAATTATAATGAAGACATGTAGACAAAGCTGATACGTGTAATTCAGACATATATTATGCTGGTAATGCAGATACTGAAATGCAGACATGCACAAATGCAGAAATGCAGAAATGCAGACATGTAGAAATGCAGACATGTAGAATGCAGATAACATTCTGTAACAACGAACAGATAAGTAACAATAATAATACACAGTCACAACGAACAGATAAATGACAATATAAATCACAGTCATAACGATCATTCTCGCATTAGATTAGATTTAAGCATTTACATCAATTGAACATCATCAATCAAACCATCAATTACAAGCAATAAAGAATATATTAAAACTTACCAAATTTGGCTTTATAATCAGGAATTAACGTCTGTCCATGTTTACTGCATGTATTCAAAACTCATTATGAAGATTAATAACTCAAGCGCAACATTCAATTATTATTAATAGCGCAAATTTACCATAGCAATTAAAACGCGGCAGTTAGATT
>CALNVZ010000641.1:2707825-2725339 GCA_940671915.1 Paracentrotus lividus | reverse complement strand
TGTGTAAAAAAAAAAAAAAAAAATGCCATACAGTCGGGAAAATAAATATAGGTGTGAAATATTTTCAGATAATGTGTGTATTATATGGTACCAAAATAAAACCAAAAGATTTTCCTTGCTGATGCGCTTTGTTCTGTATAATTTGCTTTCGTAAAACAAAAGTTATGCTACATTTTGTGCGACGAGGAACAAATCGAAATTGAGCACTTTATGACCATTATGCAAAACCTATACACAAAGGCATGGGACGGCGTGCGAAAAATGTATTTTTCTTGATTGTAGAAAAAAAAAGGGGGGGGGGGGAGAAAAAAAAGAAAAGAAAAAAAGCGGAGTAAAAAAATAGACGAGCGGGCCGATTGACCCCAACCTTACCCCTATGGTTGATACATGGTGACCTCTTTGATGGCCGTAGGCCAAAAAGAAAAATTAAAACCCATTTATCATGTTTATTCTGCTTATGCAACTCTAACTGGTCAAAATCAATAATTGCATAAATCGACGAACAAAATAAACTCAAAGTCAAAACAAACATCAGTGATTATGAAGAAAAAAGGTTTATTAGTATTACTGACATTAGTGATTTATTAATTTTGACCCTTATCGGCCGCAATTATAAGTAGATGATAATAAAGGAATATATTGCATAGCCTCATTTTTGTGTCCTTGGCAAAAGTGGGTATTGTTCATAGAAGCATGCATTATTTTTTGACTTTTTTGTTGTCATAATTAATTTTGACCCTTATCGGCAGCAAATAAGCAGATGATAAAATATAATGAGCTGTGATTTCCTGCACAGCCTCATTTTGTTAGTCCTTGTCAAAAGTGGGCTTGAAGCATGCATTATTTGTTGGACTTTTTGTTTTCATAATGATATTATTTCTGTAGGATTATGAAATATTATTACTCTTTCCCTAAAAAATTACGATATATTTATCTTGGTAGACAAATTTCAAACTTGTTTAATGGGGGGGGGGGGGGCGCACGCTATAGAAACCAGACTATTTTTCTTAGCCTAATATAATTTATTTTTATTGTAGGACTGTACCAACTATTTATTTGTCATATCTGTCTATGCTTCAAAAAAAAAAAAAGCTCATTAGATCCCGCATTTGATGAAATAGGCATTTTCACCATTTTTTTGGGGGGGGGGCGGGGGGGCACGAAAATAGTGCTTGGGAGTTTGCCCTGTCATATTCATCTATTTTGAGAACTATTTTTCTTAAAGTTTTTTTTTGTTGTTGTTTTGTTTGTTTGTTTTTTAATTTTGATATTTTACCACTTACATGCTCGGAGCAAAGAAAAACGGATCCTTTCCAGACGCGCGGGTGTGTAAACAAATAAATAAAATAAGAATAACTAAGAATATAAACGAGCTGAAAATCTAGACTAAAGTAGTTTTAACTAAATCAAGGCGTTTGAAGTATTTAAAGTTGTAATTGTTTTTTTTTTTTTTTTATTCTTCAGGTTCCTTATATATTTCATGACTATAAAAGAAACATCATTATTCTTATATTTATTTTTAGTTAAAATGGTGTATATTTATTGAGAAAAAAAAAACTGCGATTCATATTTTCAACTATCATTTGTGTCCACATACATTTACAAAAGTATCTTGGAAAGACTATCAATAATATCATATCCCAGCATCCTTTGGGGTATCGTGGCAACTGTAAATATGGCGTAATTCGCCAGTGAATTTTTCTCTATTTTTAAAGAAGCAAGTAGATCGATTGCATAATATTGGTGTTTGTTCTCTCACTTTTTGGGAAAGTTTGATATTCTATTGACCATAATAATTTACTGCAAAGAGGATCACGATATTAGGACGACTTCCAGCTTTCATCGAAGGTTGGCTGAATAAAATATTTACGGCTCCTGTACTACCAACAAGAGCATTGCCCAGGCCGACGGAGCAGCGGTGAATCGCGCTGAGCCGTCGCTGTGCAGTTCAGCTGCACCCTCCAGCCGCTTCGCGACGGACAGTTTTGAATTTGATTACAAAACTAATAGCTTTAGGGCGATGTTGTCTATGGGAATATTTGTGAAGTGAGATAGACTATTATGATATTATATTACCATGGGTTTTCAACAATGGATTTAGGAGTTATTTGCATGATTTGAAAGCAAATTTAGGACCCCCTTTTCAACTTGACTGAATTTTGACATTGTTTGAGAGAGTTAAAAAAAAAAACAGAGACAAAGTAACAAAGTGGGTGAGATTCACCAGCAGCGAAGATGACAACAAAGATGGCAACACAACTGCAACCTAAACCACCTGTGCCCGTTGTTGGGCATGTGATAACAGATGAAGAAATGGGATTGAAAAAGGTGAGAGTGAAACTGACCGAGTCTGACTCTGACTGAGTGAGACTGAGACAATTCTTATGAGTTACGTTGGATGTTGCAGTTTCCGGAAACAATCCACTTTTATAAAAACAACATGTGAAAATAATTAACAATGATTTTCAACAAATTTTATTTACTACCCTGATTCCCTGAAAATTTTAACCATTTGTCAAAAGGTGAAAAGTCCAAAACTTCTATGCTAGAGGCCCTAGGGATCTAAAAAGTTAGGGGGTAGGTGTTGAAAAATTTTTTGGCCTTCGGCCGTTGAAAAATTCCAAACATACTACATATAGATCTAGGGGTAGGGTGACGTCATCGTTCCCGTCCCGAACAACTGACAAGCAAAAAAAAAAAAAAAAAAAAAAAAAAAAAAAAAAAAAAAAAAAAAAAAAAAAAAAGGTTATTAACATTTTTAGGGGGTGCCCTAAAAATGACTGTACAAAAGGTATGCTAATTTCCCAATCTTACGGGGTGCTCTAGCACCTTCAGCCCCCCCCCCCCTGGATCCGCGCCTGCAGTCCCCGTCGTGAAGTGACGGGAACTGACTGATGATAAGTTGTGGGGCTGGTATACCCCGAATCTCTTACAAGTAGACTCTAATATATTTTTTAAAAAATGATACTCGCATTGAATTTATGTAACTACCAAGAATACAAGAGCAGATAGGTTCTTCCACATATTTATGTTGTCATAACAGTGAGTGATTGATATTTATACATAAACGACCTCTCGGAAGCAGTTCACAGCACGGCAAGACTGTTCGCAGATGACTGCATACTCTACCGAGCAATATCCAAGCCCTCCGATGAAGAATCACTTCAAGAAGATTTGGACAAACTGGTCACATGGGGAAACACATGGGGGATGAAATTCAACGCATCCAAATGCACTGTCATGAGATCTCCAGAAAGCCGAGAACCAGGACATACCAACTACTCACTCCTTGGTCAACAACTACAGGAATTAATAGCCATCAATACCTAGGTTATCCAGACAGAAACACCTAAATGGGATAAGCAATCACAACAGGCAACCCGCCAAAGGTACAAAGCCTTAAACTTCATCAGAAGGAACTTCATCACTGCTCTAAATAGTGAAGGAACGTTTAACCACACAACTTGTTAGACCCCACCTTGAATATGCTTCATAGCATGGCATCCTGGCACAGTCAAGAACCACAATTACTGGAAATGGTACAGAGACGGGCCGCGCCGGTTCGTCACAGGGAACTACACACGGGACTCCAGCGTCACAAACATGATGACAACACTTGGCTGGATGTCTCTCGAAGAAAGGAGGCGAAATCATCGAATCATCAACTTATATAAGATCATCCATAGAAACCCAACTTGACTTAAATAAATATGCCGTAAAGAAAATAACAAGACTAAGAAGATCCCATGATGAACTGTACAAGGTCATTTCGAAGTTTATCACGACCACCCAGCTGGCTACTCCTTCTTCCCCGACGCAATCTCCCACTGGAATAGTCTCACAGTCGATGCTGTATCCTCCAGAAGCACTGACATACTCAAAGTTAAACTAAACATGCAAAACAAAACAGAGCAATAATACCCCCACTCTCGTCAGCCCTGAGTTACCCTTCCTGGCGGAGGACTTCAGGGATTGGAACTACAAGGTACAAGGTAATATTTGAAGGCAAAAATCAGTTCCAAACACGTAACTTGTGTTCATATCGCAGGTACGGTACATGGCGATATAAAACCCGGTCGCGAGCGCCGTCTGCTAGCAAGCTAGCTAGCGGCTAGAGCAGCGGCTTTAGCGCTCCGTATGCGCTGCTGTTCAAAAGCACAGCGATTTTTTTCACTTCCGGGTCGACCCATCAACAAGGTCACCCGTCAATATTCAACGTAAATGAACGGATCCCTTCTACAGCGCTGTCTATAGTTAGGAGTTCAGAAAGATCTATCATCTAGTGTGCAGACATGGGCACTTTCCAGTTTTGTTACACGAAATGACATTCAAGGCCATCTTTATAAAGCTCAAAAAAACCCAACATTATTCTTGAAAATAATTTCTTGAAAGTTTTTGTTTTCACTGATCATTAGAATATAAAGAATTTAATAACATTAATTGATGAAAATGTGAAAATATTATTTTACTTTGGATTGATATTGAGGTCCAATATTAGGTGCGGGGACACCTACAATTTTAGGCACTTCTTTCATACTCTTGTTTTCCTGTCTCACTTGTGTTCACAGGGAGTCAAGATCCAGCAAGTTAACTTTGTGAAAGTTATTAAACTTCTGACAGATCCTCACTCGGTAAGTATTCAGCAAATACTAGGAAAATGTTGGATAGATGGAAATAGAATGAAGACATAAAAAGGAAAAAAAAAAAAAAGAAAAGAAAAAAAGAAGAAGAAAAAGAAACATTTCACCTAAGTTTTGCCTATTTGCCCAATGCGAGCACTTCACTGTTTAGAAGTAGTACCCAAGTTTTGGCATGGCTTCTATAACTGCACTGTTGTATTTATGGAATTTTGTTGTACCAAATGTTTCTAAGAATATTGTTGTGCCAGGATCTGAACAAAACATTTTCATCTCCAAGGAAAGTCTTCATAACATCGGACCATTTTTGTTAAAGCAAAAATTTATTTTGCTAAGTTGTGAATACCTGTAAATAGCATGATTGATGTATTTTTTATTTGCCAGGTATGATTTATAGCATTGAAATGATTAATTTCCCTAAGAAGGATGCTTGCAAACTTTTAGTAATATTGAGTTGACATTGGTTATGTTTGATGATAAAGCATGCCTGTGAAAAAAACTATACTACAGGTATTACATGTAGGCTAAGTGATGTTTAATGTAATTAATGCCTGCATTTGATTTCTTTCAGGTGGCTCTTTATGAAAGACACAATCATGCATTGCAGAGGCTCATCCGACATTACAGCGCAGGATTTGTATCCTTTGTAAAATGAAATTATAAAATAAAGACTTCATCTGCTGCCTTATAAAAGTGTCTGAATTTCATTTATATTCTGTCATAAAAGGAAGAAAAATGATGTGTTTCAATTGTAGCATATAATGTATGTATTTTGCTGGCCATATTTTCTAAAGAACTAGTTGCTACCCAACCTATACATGTAGATAGTATTGAGGGTAGTTGGAGATGAGGCAGACAGAAGCTCAAATGGATGGAACACTTACAGAAACAGTTTACAGACCTGTCTCTCCCTGGTCACAGCTCTCTGCCAACATTTGTAGCTCAAGATAACGCTCTTGGGGAAAAAATATTATAAAATGGGGTCACAAAGGGTATACATTACCTGTATGACAACAATCGATCAATGAAAAATACTTATCCCAAATTAGATTCAATTCTTGTAGTATTCCTGCAATTTGTTGAACGTGTGCGTATGTATATTTCCTTGACCGAGACTATGCTATCTAGCTGCTTAAAGATCTGGTGCAAGTTTTCAAGATACTCAATGTATGTGCTGACAGGAGCCATGAGCAGCCAATGTACATCAAGCCAATGATTGAGATGCTGAAACTATGTAGCTTGCCCTTCCTAAGGGAGAAATCATCGGATGAAACTACCTACTCTCAGATCGTTATTGAATCTTTCTCTCAATTGGGTAAGTGTACTGATACAGTTGATGCTTCTTTAGTAACCATGTGGGTCCTCTTTCTTAAAACTGACCGTTAATGGTAACTAAGCCATAAATTTTAATTACCATGGTAATATTGCTCCATATCCAATCAAATTCAAGCTTTCCATGGAAGGTACCTTTGTTTGCAAAGTTATTTTTATTTTTAACTTTTGTGCCTTCATGTATATCTTGTTTGAAATATGAATATTGTTTATCATTGGATCCTGATTATGATACACATATGTAGGAAAAGAGATAGATAGATAGAGAGTAGGGAGAAAGATAAAGAGAAGGAAAGAGAAAGAAAGAGAGAATGAGAAAGGAAGAAGGAGGAGAAATAGTTAATCTAGGAGAAAGAGAAAGAGATGGACAGGAAAAAGAACATAAAATGAGAAGATAATGCCTAGATGCAAGATACATGTATGTTTTGCAGTACATGTCGGTAGGGTGTGAAGGGGGGGGGGGGGTGGAGTGCTCTAAGTTTTAATCTAAACTCAGAAAGTTTGATCATAATATTGTGAAATGTGGCTATAAATTAAGTAAATCTCTAAACTTTAATTAAAAACAATTGCTTGTCTCCTTTTCAGGCTATTTAATGAGAGTACCAAGCAGAGAAGTTCGTGTCCAGCTTGCCAATACACTGGAGGCCATCTACACCAATAAAGCAAAGGGTCTGCCAGTGCAAGACCACCAGCCAGCTACAAGGGAATATAATGTAGCTATGGTGGAGAGGAGTGACATTGCAGAAACTCTTGTCAAGGTACCGTAGATATTGCTTCCATAATTTTTTCTACTTTTTAATTACTTTTATTGAAATTCTATTATTCATTTCCATCGATCATTCAAAATGGAATGTAGAATAGCTAATGAAAAACTTAAATTATTCTGAATCGATTTTCCATTTCAATACTAACAAATTAGGTAAATTTTTTAATTCTAGTGGAAATTTTTGTTCCTCTTCTTAGAAGCACCTTGTTGTATGTGACAAAAGATAATTAATTTCAAACAAAAGACAAAAAGTATGAACAATTAAGTCATATCTGTTTGAAAGAAGAGAATATGATCTTGAATATAATTGCATAGTATAAATTTACATTGAGTAATATCAATATGAGGCTTAGAATTTAACAATGATTCCAACATTAAGATCTGCTCATTTATAGGATTCAAACTGTATATTTTAATGGAATAATTTGCAGTAATTTTGGGCCAAATTGAATTTGTGAACTCATTGTCTGTGGATGCCTATATAGCCTACATATTATAAACCAAAGTAATGACCTATTGTATTTTTTTTTCTGAATCTAATAGGAATGTTCTCAAATGTAAAAAAAAAAAGGTATGTTATTTTCAGCACTACCTATTTTCCTGAATACTTTGTTAAAGCAGTCCAATAACAAAATCGCTGTGCTCTTTCTACCTCAGAGTTTGACCCTGCTTGAGAGTGACCTCGAGGTCAAACTGCGACTGATGATCATCCTTCAGCACTTCTCCGCCTTCTCCCCTATCAACTGTAATTCCATGCTATCAGCCGATGCAGCTAGTCGCATATGTAGCAGAATGAACGATCCTGACCCTAGTGGAAAGTAAGTCAATGTCTCTATTAACCAGCCATGGACTTTGATGAGATTCCCTCTTTTATTCTGTATTAACTTCACATCAAAGCATCATTTTTTTCTGTAACTCATATCATTTTCATCTCCTAACGCACTGAAGGAAATTTTAGATCATTTACAATCCCCCACCCCATAAATCCTTCCCCTCAAGGCTATGAAATCCTCCCCTATAAGTTTTGATAGAAATGCCACATGGATTACTAGTACATAAGCTATGCATTACTCTCATAACCGGCCAAATCACTTTGATGGATGGTTGCTGGTCCCAACATGACCGGATAAGCGAGGTTGAACTGTACATTCTTATTGTATTCAGTTGAAATAGTTTCATTCAGGGAGTCATTATGTCCAATCAAAAACTGTGCTTTCAATTCTATAAAAGCTCTGTGTCTGTGTCCTAATCATATTCATTACTCTTGTGCATGTAATATGTTGATTGAATAGTATCTCAACTCTAATATATGAAAGCTTACATTTCTAATAGAATTATCTAAAATCTATCAATGATGTACATAATGAAAATTAATCTTTTATAAATTATTTCCTCCTTCCTAGATTGTTATTCCACTCCATTGAGATTTTGTGGAACCTGATGGAGAATGGAGATAGGGAAGAGATGTCAAGACAACTGAACTCATTTATCTGCATAGAGTAAGTATGATTATTAATCGCTAGATGGTATTCATTTGTCTCGCAATCTACTATGGTCAACAAGGAAATTCGTGATCACTCTCGCAAAAAGTGTTCACTAGCTTTCTAGGAAATTTGTGATCACTCTCGCAAAAAGAGTTCACTAGCTTACAAGCTCATGAGCTTTCGAGTGCCACTGCAACTCTTTATCAAGTGACGAAAATTAACTGAAAACGTAGTCTATTTATACAAAGGATCCAATCATGAACTTCCTTGTTGACCATTGTAGATTGCAAAACAACTGAATACCCTCTAGCAATTATTTCCAATCCACAAAAATGAACTTATTTAGTCTTAGTATGATTATTGTTGGTGTATTAAAACCTAGAATAATAAGCCAATTTGGTGTTGTAATTGCCCATGAGCAAATTAGGGTCAGTTGACAAAATTGAACTCATTTATCTGTATAGAGTAAGTAATGATTCTAGACTCGGTGAAGCCCAGAACAACATAAAGTCGCTGGGCTGATAAAACCTACTAAAAAATGTTGATTGTTCAGGAGAGCAAAAAAAAAGGGACTGTATCAGGACATTGGACAGGACATCACTCAATTGATTACCTGGAGATTAGCAATAAGAAGTGATTTTTAACAAAATTTGAGAGAGGTTTTATCAGCCGAGCGACGATAAGCATGTTTGAGGTTTCAATTTGCCCATAAGCACATGAATTGCACACCAATGGGTAAAATTGAGGTCAATCGGGAAACACTAAAAAAAACAAACAACATAAATCATCTACATGTAGATTACTTGGTGCTTTTATAAAGCAATTACACTATCATAGGTCTATGAAAATGAAAGAATATTTTTAATCATTAATTCCCTTCTCTAATAAAAGTTGAGAGTGAAGTCATATAATTCATTAAATCTTTGTCATGTTTGTATTACAGGGCACTCAAAGATGCATTCACGCAACAGATGACAAATGGATACAGTCATTATGATCGACAGTTAAGGTGAGACATAACTTCTACGCCTTGAAGTAGTTTTACTACATGTAGATAGATGGCACTCTATAATGCATTATGAATGCTTTATTACTGTCATTAAGTTCTCCCAAGGCTTGTATATTGTTTGTTAATAGTACAAGTAAAATGCGATTTAACATCTATGTTTGATACATAAACTTTTCATCTGATCTTACCCATTTTACTCCAAATAATCAACCCGGAGATGGTTTGAAAAGATTTGCTGAGGGAGGATTTCCCCCTGTAAATTCAAATAAATACATTCAAGAATAATTTGTTTGCAGTACAAGTTTAATCAATCTTTTGATACAATTTTTTGGTCTGAAATATTTAATCGAAATTTACCTTAATATTATTTATCTTTTTGTTCTCTATTTGATAGGAATGACCTTCTTGTGATCACAACACTGGCGACAGCAAACAACCCTGAGGCACCGTTTATTGTAAGTATTTTCCTTCTTGATCTTGCAAAATTTCCAAACATTAATTAAAGGCACTATGCATTACTTTTTTTTTTCTTAATAGGTGCAAACTTAATTTTAGGTGCCTGTGTTATGAAATAACACAGGAACCTAAAATATACTATATATTAATATACTATAAATATACTAATATTGATATCTATATGATAATATGATATTAAGTTGAAATTATTAATGATGAAGCTGCAACATTAAATATTCAAACAATAATCTTCAGCACTCAAAACACGATAAGAAATCTATAAGTTAATTCACTACATACATGTAACCTTATTATTTTGTTGGTATTGGTTCTTCTTTACAGAATTACAAATATCATTGGTGGGTGCAAATAAAATTTTGTATCTCAAAAATTTTGAATGTTCAGGGAAGCAAAAAACATGGCAGCCAACGTACTATAACATACATTGTAGGGGATCACCTTTCCTTTAACTCGCTGGGGGGCTGAGATTTGGACAGGACATCACTTCACTGTTTATCTCGATATTGAGTCAAAACGCTGATTTTCACCAAAATTTGAGATACATGTACAAGGTTTTATCAGCCCACCAGCAATATGTTATATATCTTAGTATTTAAATAAAAAAATTCTCCCTCCATTCTCCTTTCCCTCCAAAGGAAACTGGTTATGCAAAAGTCCTGATCCTCTTCGCAACGTTTCAGGAAGTAAGAAGCCACAATGCTCTCGTCAAATACTTGAAAATTGGAACCGTAAGTACATTTAACATTGTTAAATCACAATGAACTCTTTTTAAAAAATCCGAATACATCATGTTGCTGAGGATAAATGTTCACCACATGGTTAGTCATAGAATAGAAGATAGAAGAATATGCTTTCTCGATTAAGTCCTGAAATCTTGCTTAAGAGTCCTTTTCAGGACTGACCACGTGGTGAACCATAACTTCATCAACATAATCTGCAACACCATGCATGATTTTACTTTCAAAAAATAGATCATGTTTTTTTTGGTTTTTTTTTCATATATAAAAAAATCATCTATACCTTTAAATAGGGCACAGAAAAATCACCTATTTTACATTTTTTTAAATATTGAGATTGTTTATATGTATAGAAAAACATATGGCTCATTAAAACAACAGTGATAGTACTACGTGTGTGCTCCATTTATCAGGCACATTACTGCTGCAAAGTCTCCATGCACTTACATTTAATGAGATAAGAATCTATGTTGAACTCAACTGAGTAAAGACGCTATGTTTAACTCAACCAATTATATTTCTTTCATGTTCTCATTGAATCTCTTAATGTAGAGTCCTGAGGATTTTGAACTGAAGAAGATGCTCATCAATGTCTTGGTTGTCCTCAGTAAAGAACCAGCCGTGATTCCAGTAAGTATGCCACTTGGAACCAGTCAGCTGGACATGAGGAAGGGTCACAGAAGTTTTGAATAATCTGAATGAAGTGTAATGAAATGTACCATCTTGTCACCAATTAATAAAGAATGTGGACATTGAAACTGGCACCCTTGCAATTATTTATTTGTTGAACCGACAAATGGTCCCTGCTAAGATGTAGGGTTAGGATTGAATGTTAGGTTTAGTGGTAGTGTTAAGGCGGGCTCACACGATGCGACTTGTTGCGCTGCGATTTTTCAGGAACACTTTAATATTATTTGATAAAAACATTCAAACAAAGAAATTCATACTGTCCAAAGTTGTGGGTATTCCTTGAAATTGAAATTCGATTCGATTGCAAACCCCCTTCTCTGTATAAAATCAAATTGCTTCCATACCGCAGTGACGTCACAGCGATCTTCTGATTTTTAGGTAATGTGACCATTACTCCTAATTAAAGGCTCGCATTGGAACAAAATTTCGATTGCAATGTCTCTTTACAATTTTTACCTCTAATAAGATAACTTTGCATGTTTCAAATGTCGCCAAAATAAAGCAAACAACCATTTGTTAAAAAAATCGCACCGCAGCAAGTCGCATCGTGTGAGCCCGCCTTTAGGGTATGTAAGTGATATTGTTTAGTCTATAGGGCTGAAGTTAGCCATTCGGTTAGTGTTTGGGCCTTACCTTGGAGCAATTGTTGCATAAACCAATGTCAAGAACCCATTTACCGTATTGTTTTTAATGTGAGATAAATATGAATTGAGATGATACTAGTACCAACATTCATAATGTATACCTGAAATTAAAATTAAAATTCTTGGTTAAAGCTTCTCTCTTTAATGTTAATCTTTCAAAATGATATTCTTCTTTGATTCAGCTCCTTTGTGAGGGTCATGTGATCCTAGCCCTGCTGTCGTTCATTCGGAACAACGAGAATGCCAGCCAGCCCCAAGAGTGGAGCCCCGCCCAGTTTGAAGAGATTCAGCTTCATGCTATGTCTGCCCTATGCACTTTAGCCCCACTCTGTATTCAGGACTACATGACGTGTCAAGGAAACACAAGATTACTTCTGCTCCTGGAATGGTGTGTGGGAAAAGGTAAGGTTTTTATGATACATCTTGTATATCGATAAAAAAAACCACCAAAACATTTGAATACTATCAAGTTTGTTAAAAATATTGTTATAATCATGAACCCTAGCACCACTCTGTGATCTAGACTGACTGATGCGCCAGGGAAATAGTACCCCATTGCTGGAATTGTGTGTGGGAAGATGTGCTCTTTTTTATGATACACCTTATACAACTAATCTACCCTATAACACCCAATACTGACAAAATAACAGATTCTTTGTCTGAATAGAGTATAATGCTAGAAGGGTTAAAAAGCATAATACTTTCTCTTTTGAATCCCCTAGATGACTTTGCTGGTCACGGGAACGCCTTCCATGGTAAAGGTGGTCGAGGTAACAAGCGAGCTCAGATGAGGTTCTGCCTTCATCTAATGAGAAGCGTGGTTTCTCTCAATGATGCTGAGGTCAACCAGGACCTCGTCGACCAGGGCGCTATCAACCAACTACTAGGTAAGATGATACAAAATTCATCTAAAAGAAAATCACATGCAAAGAGCCAGAACCGTATTCTGCCATGTTTAAATTGATAGTTCAGAGATTTATGATTGTGAAAGCAGTTTTAAACAGTGATGTCTCTTGAACCTATGTCAAAGTATATGTCCTTTTGACTCTCAGCAGACAGAATGTTTCAGATTGTATATTGAATTTAATGTCGGCTTATTCTACAAGCGCTTTGTAAACATTTTTATATTGCAGCCATTGTTAAAATAGCTTTCTTGTGTCAACAGACAGTTGTTTATTTGTTTTTTTAATAGATAAGACCATGCAAATCATGAAAATACAGAAAGGTCGCTAGTTCTTTAATCCAACAACTGGAACTGTTCTTGCAAATAAACTTTGGACACATTCCATAAGTGTATCTCTGAAAGCAAAGGTCGTTTGACATCACTATCTATTGTATGAAAATAAATTCAATTTCTAGTACAGATTATATTCTAAGCACAAACAGATTTATTGACCATCTCTTTTCGTAAACAATCATTTTTGTCCCCTTTTTTCCCTCCTAGATATCTTATTGAGTGCTACTAGATCCAACATAGAAGATTATTGTTACAGCAATAAAAATATCTGATCGAAGACATCTCTCTTGTCGGTTTCATTTATTAAAAATTTAAGGGCAAAACGAGAAATAAATGAGCATAAATTTTGTCTCTCTTTTCTTTCAAGATATCCTATTGAGTGCTACTATATCCAACATAGAAGATGATTGTTACAGCAATAAGAAATAACTGATTGATAAAATCTTCTTGGTAGGTTTCATCTATTAAGAAATTAATGGAGAGAAGAAATCAGTAAGCATAATTCTTGTTTCTCTTTGAAGATATCTTATTGAGTGCTACGAGGTCCAACATAGAAGATGATGCTATTGATGTTGAGATGCAATGTGATATGCTCTTCATTATGTCTGTGTTATGTGAAGGAAATATGCATCGAAAGGTAAGATTGATTCTCCCTTATTCAGTGTTTTACAATGTTTTTTTTTAAATAACCTCCTCTTCCTCTAACAAGCTCTTTTTTCTCAAAATTTCTACTACTTTATTGCATTCGATATAGCGAATCTACATCTCAAATGTAATTTAATAAAACAAATTTAATTTCTGTTTAAATTTCCTTAACTTAAAACAAATTCATCAGCTCCATTACAAGATTTGTAATCAATCGAAAAATGGCAATTGCCAATCAAGCTAGATGACTGTTGCATGTGCTTTTTGTTCAAATGACTGATCAGTATTGATAATAACTGCTAATTCTAATTTGCAATTGATCACGGACATTTATAGGGGCCCTGAACGATTACAAAATATATATTAATTGTTCTATTCAACAGTATTAGAAGAAAAAAAAAAGAAAAAAAAATGTAAAAAAAAAAAAAGTATGTATGGCTTACCCTGATTTTAACTTGTTAGGGACGAGTTGATTTGGCTTTAACACACATTTCCCATAGACCTCAGCCTAAATATATTCAAGCTCAGTCCTCAATGGGTTAAAAGGAGACAAAGGGCCGTAAGAGCTGAGGTGCATATACACGGGACTGTTCCTTGAGGTTCTTTTGAATGTGTACATGTATTTGTCAGTTACTTCAAGCCAAGAGAGAGGATTATGAAATATCTCTGTTGTCTTCTCCAGGAGCTTATGGTGAGGAGGGTGTTAGAGGTGGTACTGCACTACCTCCAGACTGACTCCAAAGAAGCTAAACCAAGCCATTGTTCTTATGATTTTAATCTTTTAGAAATAATATCTTTATCACCGCCATTCCAGTTTAAAGACAAATTTGATTTGTTTTTGTGATCTTCAGGATTTGTACGGTGAGAAGGGTGTTAGAGGTGGTACTGCACTACCTCCAGACTGACTCCAAAGAACTAAACCAAGCCATTGTTCTTATGATTTTAATCTTTTAGAATAAAATTTTATCACCGCCATTCCAGTTTAAAGACAATATTTGATTTGTTTGGTGATCTTCAGGAGTTGTACGGTGAGAAGGGTGTTAGAGGTGGTACTGCATCACCCAGACTGACTCCAAAGAAGCTAAACCAAGCTTGTTCTTATGATTTTAATCTTTTAGAATAAAATTTTATCACCATCTTCAAGACTAAAGACAGATTTTGATTTGTTTTTGTGATCTTCAGGAGTTGTACGTGAGAAGGTGTGGAGGTGTACTGCGCTACCTCAAGACCGATTCCAAGAAGCTCAACCGAGGTCTAGGCCATCATCGTCTAATGCTAGCAGCTGTAGATACACTGGTGCAGTGTGATTGGGCGCTACATCAACGAGACCAGTTCTTAGAAGTGACAGGGTGTGTCCTACTACTGGATCTCTTAGAGCTAGTCTACTAGTCATCTAAAGGATTTACGAGAACCATCAAAAGTTACAAGGAGATGAGCAACAGTGATGAATGCACATTGTAGTGAATTTTTTTTTAAAATTGTTTGCAGAAATTTCTGGACAAATCTTCGTATTTATAGTTGAAACTTGGTATAAAAGATAATCATATAAAGATATTACTTATAAAACAAGATTTTGGTCCCAGCTCTTTATATTAAAAAAAAAAAATTTAATCCTGAATAACAATGATTTTCGCTCATGGAGAAATAGTCGCGTTTGAGAGGCAATAGACCTCCTACTTGCAACTCTATTAGTTCGTTTTCTAAGTGTGACTCACCACAAGCAGCAGCTATTATATACTAAACATCTTTCCTTAACCTCGGCCAAACAGTGGTCACCCAAGGTCATCAGCAGGGGCCACATGCGGTTGGCAATATATGTTACACTAAACGCTGGATGTCATTTAGATCATTTTTATTCCTCGTACTTCCTATTCAAGTCTATTTTACTTCGTTCAGATTGAAAATCGAATCTAACATTGGATTCTAAATATGCCTTTGGAAAAAAAAAAAAAAAAAATCTTGAAAATATAAATTACAATCTATTTCATTCGAGGCCATTACAGTAGAGCTACTCTTACGTAATATACAGCACTGTGAGTCTTATCATTTAATCCTGCGCTCAACGTTTCAGGACTATGCCACGGAGTTGAAAAGTTAGATAACAGATACTGTCATGCAGGGTTGATAGTGCTTGGAAGCGAAATATCTTGATCTCCAAACGAGGATTTTAAGGGGGTCTCACACAGCCAGCTCAGCTTGCCAACTGCTATCGACTTCAACGAGGTTTACAGTAAATGTATCAGCATCGTAATTTTTAGTCCCAACGCACATCATTATAAACTGAAGTTTTCTACTGATCTAATTGCTTTGCTGAACTCATCTTAAACCTTTATCGACATCCTCCACACTGAACACCCATTAACACTGACCCCTGGCTGCCTGACAGACCTTTGGTGAGAACCCTAAGACTGTGCCTCACCTGCGGCCTGGAAGGGGTCACCTTATTGCAGAAATTTGTGTCCAACCATGTATTATAACTGCTTTTGAATGACTCCATTCTTTTTATTTTCTCTCTCCGACAGTCCTCTGACGCTGTAAATCACTTCACAACCTACTCTGGCGCCTGACGGACCCTTGTGAGAACCTAAAACCATACCTCACCTGCTGCCTGAAGCGGTGAGCAAGCGAGCACAATGTGCTTAGTAAATAATACATCAAAATGTACACAATACATAAATGGGACTACACAATCATATTCTACCAAATACCAATAGCAACAATAATTTTTGTTCATTTACTCTACATTACCTTTACACAAAACTTGTCTTATCCCTCTTGTCCCCACAGTCCTCGACGCGTAACACCCATACTGACCCTGGGCTGCTGAACAGACCTGTGTGAAACCTAAAACTGTGCTCACTCTTGCTGCCATGGAAGGGAATAAACGCGACGAACCATCGCTAGTCTCTCTGTAGATATATGGAGACAGGAGGAGACACACATGGGTGTCAAGAGGGACGAGACTGGAGTCCTCACGGGTGAGAGGATTTTAATTTTAAAAAAACTACTGAAAATAGTTATATCAAAATTGACAAAAATCATGTGATGTTTAATCAGTCAGTTCTCCATTTTTGCAATGCTTCTCAATTCCGACATGATCCCAATATGATTCAATTCCTTATGCTAGGTAAATGTTGTTTCTTTTGTGACATGTAAATGCGTACTGATGAAATGCCCACTGTTGGTACAGATACACACTAGAATCACTGTTAGGTAGCTGCTCAGGGCCGTTTTGCTTGCAATAACTCTTTCCCCATTTTCATTTACCATTGGAAAAAAAAAGAAGAAGATTATTCTTCCCAGGCATTGTACAAAAGAAATAGCGAATATTCCTATTCATGCAATGGTACAAGATTTAGCATTCAATAAGATGCTCTATTCAACTTGGCTTTGCCTCGTCTTTCACCTCGTGAAATCTTGTACCATCAGACTCATGCCTATTTGCTATTCTATTTGAATAACATTCTTCTTTGCTTTATTTAGACCCAGCTGTACCTCTTATGGGGAGTTTCCAGGAAGAGGCTGGTATTAAGCCATTACCTGCTAACCAACCAAGCCATGCTATTACTGACATCTCAGAGAATATGAGAGCTAAGATCTACGCTCTCTTCTGCAAGATTGGTAAGTTTTTTATTGAAAAAGAAGATTCATGGATTTAATCATTATCATCATCATCGTCGTCCTCACCATCACTACTACCACTACCACCGCTACCACCATCATCATCATCATCCTCATCCTCATCCTCATATCATCTTCATCACCACCATCATCATCATCATCATCATCATCATCATTATCATCAGTATCATCATCATCATCATCATCATCATCATCATCCTCCTCATCATCCTCA
>CALNVZ010000641.1:2672260-2706733 GCA_940671915.1 Paracentrotus lividus | reverse complement strand
TCATCATCATCATCATCATCATCATCATCATCATCATCATCATCACCATCATCATCATCATCATCATCATCATCATCATCATCACCATCACCATCATCATCATCAATATCATCATCCTTATAATCATTATTATTATTACTATCCCAACACAGGTTCTGAAGACCCGAAGGGACTGTCAACTGATGAGCAAGTCACCCTGGTTATCATCAAGAGATTCATGGACTTCAAGGAGGGTGAGATCTGGGTGGAGATCACCTCAGAGCTGGAACAGGAGAACCTAAGACCAATCACACCTGATCAGGTAAGACTTTGAAATGTTTGGATTTTTTTCATGCTGAAGGTGATGCCGAAGACATCATGTTTTTGGGTTGTCTGTACGTTTGTACAATCATACGTCCTGTTTGCTCGTTATCGCGATATCTCAAGAACCACTTGAGATATCAACTTAAAACTTGAGGATAGTCTGTGTCATCATAGGAAGGCGTTGTGATTAGATTTTGGAGTATGTAGGTCAAAGGTCACAGAGGTCAAATTGTGAAATCCCATGTATTGAGTTTGTTATCGCGCTATCTTGAGAACAATTTGAGATATGAGCTTCAAACTTAGAGATAGTATGTATCGCCACAGAAAGACAATCTGATTAGATTTTAAAGTATTTAGGTAAAAGGTTAAGGGTCAAAGAGGTCGAAATTTAAGAGGGACAATGATATGATTTTGTAATTTTGTAATTACAGGAGCTGCTTGAGATGTTGAGCAAGTCCAATCAGGAGATGGCACAGACCATAACAGAAGAACAGAATGAACTCCTTGATGCACAGAAACAACAAGCTTTACTGGAAGAACAAGAGCTCTATTCAGAGGTAGGCCATTGTAGCATAAACTTGGCCGTGGCCTGAATTCATAAAGATGGTTACATTGAAATTAAATGCCACCGTAAACAGTTGATATTAGCATAATGTTACATAGCCGTAAAAGACATTTAATAGCCTCTCACATTGTTTGGTTAGAATGTTTCATAACATATTAACAGGCATATCGGGACAACTTCTCCCTGGACAATTAACCCCAGGATAACTGCTCCCCAGAAGTAGGCTTAGATGTAAGGTGAGGTTGTAGATTTTTGGGGATTACTATAGTTGACAGGGGTAATTGTCTGGGGTTAAGTTACAACACTGAGAAGTTTCCTTGATGCACTATATAAAAATTGCATTTAATCTTTATTCTACTCTCTCTACCCACCTGCGGAAAAAAAATCCTGCTCAAACATATTTCTTTTTAGCAGGAGCTGAAGCCGGGTTGCTTCAGATAGGACTTCTTGGCAATTTGTTCTTTATTATATCCGCACATTACAGTCTGTGTCAAATAAAATGGTACAAGTGGAAAACCTTTTTTATAGCATGAAGATTAATCACAGCCTACTATTGTTTGGTATTTTAATAAAGCAGGAAGATCAGACTTTCACCTGCATTTTTTTTCATCACATTTGGTGTTGTAATTTTTGAAATATGACTAGTTTTCTACAATCAAGAAAAATCCATTTTTTGCAAGCCGTCCCATGCCTTTGTGTATAGGTTTTGCATAATGGCCATGAAGTGCTCAATTTCGATCTGTTCCTCGTTGCACAAAATTTAGGATAACTTTTGTTTTATGAGCAAATTATACAGAACAAAGCGCATCAGCAAGGAAAATCTTTTGGCTTTATTGTGGTACCACATACACACATTATTTGAAAATATTTCACACCTAAATAATTTTTTTCCGACTGTACCATTTTTTTTTTACACAGAGTGTATACGGCTTCGTAGATTTGTTATAATTTTTTTTTTAACATCCTATCTCCTTCAGATCAAAGAGAACCACAGACAGCGTGAGAGATCCATCAAGAAATGGGACAACTTTGTGGCAAGAACATCCAACTATGCCATCCTCAAGGTAACATTTAGCTCAGGCCCATGGTTTCTTAATTAAAATTTCTGTAAAACCATAGGTTACGGAGCTTTAGATACCATTTTTTTTTTTTTTTGCTTGCTCTGCTGAAACCCCCCCCCCCGCCCCCCCCCAAAAAAACAAACAAAAAAAACAAAAACAAAACAAAACAAAACAAAACCATTATGACATTTTTTGAAATACAAGCTAGGTCTTGTCGCCTCAGCAATGATGAGCTACTAAAATAAATGGATTTGATCAAATCAGAGCGAAAGAAATAATGCTCCATTTTCCAGTGTAGATAAAGTAGAGAAAAGCAAGTTACCATTTTCTGAGATATTACTATGTACAGGGTTGCTTTGAATATCAACCACCTAAATTCATAGGAGCAATCTTGAAATAGATATATTTTGTACATGAGGCTAGTTTGGCAAATCCCAAACTTAGTTTTATTGTATTTTTTTAAAAGTCAAATCTTACCAACCCTTTTTATGCCTCCGCCACCGAAGGTGGTGCCGGAGGCATTATGTTTTCGGGTTGTCCGTCCGTCCGTCCGTACGTCCGTCCCGTTTTCGTTCTCGCGATAACTTAAGAACCGTTTGACATCACTTTCAAACTTGGATCATGTATGCATATGGTAGGGACAATGATCTGATTAGACTTTGGGGTCATTAGGTCAAAGGTCACAGAGGTCATTGTATGCATGAAAATGGCTCGTTCTCGCCATAACTTAAAAACTGTTTGACGGGTCAACTCTCAAACTTGGGTAATGTGTGCCTATGGGAGGGGCAATGAACTGATTAGAATTTAGGGTCATGAGGTCAAAGGTCAAAGGTCACAGATGTCATTGTATACATGAAAATGGTTCGTTCTCGCAATAACTTAAGAACTGTGTGATGGGTCAACTTCAAACTTGAGTAATATGTGCATATGGGAGGGGCAATGAACTGATTAGATTTTGGGGTCAAAGGTCAAAGGTCACAGAGGTCATTGTATACATAAAAATAGTTTGTTTTCGCGATAACTTAAGAACGGTTTGACGGGTCAACTTCAAACTTGGATCATGTATGCATATGGTAGGGACAATGAACTGATTTAGAATTTGGGGTCATGAGGTCAAAGGTCACAGAGGTCATTGTGTACATGAAAATGGCTCGTTCTTGCGATAACTTAAAGGGATGCAGTAACATTGAATGATATTCAAATCAAACATTTCTTGATTTAGCTCATTTTGTCAACATAATTATAAACTCATAGGTCAGTCTGGTATCTCTTCAAAATTACAAGTTAATTCCTTGCTTTACTTTCGAGATATCAATGATTTCATACTCAAATTTAGTAAACCATCTCGTGGTGGAAACAAATTGCCATGTGCTTTTCAAGAACCCCACTTCCTGTCGTGTTCCCCCCGACCCTAGCGGGCTGGAGGGTTTGCTGCAAAGGGGTTGAAAATTCACTCGCGTTTGGCTGTTACACTGTTTTGTGTAGTAATGACTTCCATTTGATCTGAAATTTCAGTAGTTTTTTTTTACTATTAGAGCAATATAATTTTATTCATCTTGATCTAATTGCTCTTGTTTTTGAAAGTTACTGTATCCCTTTAAGAACCGTTTGAGGATAAACTTGAAACTTGGGCATATGTGCATATATGAGGGTCAATAAACTTATTAGATTTTGGGGTCATGAGGTCAAAGGTCAGAGGTCATTGTGTACGTGAAAATGGCTTCGTTCTTGCGATAACTTAAGAACCGTTTGAGGGATCAACTTCAAACTTGGATCATATTTACATATGGGAGGGACAATGAACTTATCAGATTTTGGGGTCATGAGGTCAAAGGTCACAGAGGTCATTGTGTACATGAAAATGGCTTGTCTCGCAATAAACTAAAAACCGTTTGACGATCAATTTCAAACTTGGGTCATATGTGCATATGGGACGGACAATAAACTGATATAAATTTAGAGTCATAGGTCAGAGGTCAGTGTACGTGAAAATGGCTTGTTCTGCGATAACTTAAGAAACAGTTTGATGGATGAACATCAAACTTGGGTCATGTGTGCATATGGTAGGGACAATGAATTTATATATTTTTGAGGTCATGAATTAAGTCAAAGGTCAAGGGTCACAGACGTCATTGTATACATGAAAATGGCACGTTCTTGCTGTAACTTCTGAACGTTTTTATGGATCAACTTCAACTTGGGTCATGTGGGAGGAAAGAATACTGATTAGATTTTGAGGTCAGGACATCAAAGGTCACTGGTTATTTATGTAAATGACTCGTTTGTGCAATTTCTGAAGGACCTTTGACAGATCAACTTAAACATGTTTACCTTTTTATTACATCAGTACCATCCTTCCTGAGTTGGAAATAATTCTGATGATAAACTTTAATAATTTTGGGGTCAATATCTCAAGATGTCATGGTATAAATGGATGTAAAATACTCAATGCGCAATGCCCTTTTTTTTCCCGATGTGGCAATACGGAGGCATGCCTTCCGACCGTGCGCGGTCGAAGATTCATCTAGTTTTAAAGTATGCAATAATTTCAAACTGATAGAAAGATGGAATTGTTCTTGAAGGTTTTTTTTACAAGATGTGCTTTCTTATCTATGTAGTGACACGGTCATTGAGAGTTCAAAGATAAATATGTGTTCTTGCATGGCCTAATCTCAATTTCTTCTGTATTTTACAGACCGCCAAGGGTAGACAAGACATGTCAATTGATGCATCCCGAGCCAAACAGATTGACAATGAGTAAGTGATCTTTAAGTCCTATTTTAATGAGTTGATATTCATTATGGGTTTTGTTGCCTCCTATAAGATCAAAGTACAGTCAACTGTGCGTAAGTTGACCTTCTATAAGTTGAAGCGATTTTTCAGTCCAGATTATACAAGACATGTATTATCCACCTCTCGTAATTCAAATTTCTCCTACGTCAAACAGATTTATTTCGTCCCACCCAAGAGATTCGACTTACAGAGTTACCTGTATATATTTTTCAGAGAGATATAAATAAACATGTCATATCTTGTAAGGTAATTAATCATAGCACAATGATATGAAAATTAAATTGTGAGGAAGAAAGAGAGGTGTCTGTTGTGTTAGGTCTGAATTAACACCTTGGCCCGTACTCTCAAAAGCCACCTAACTTTAAGCCTAGCTTAAATTTGTGGTTTTACTATGGCTTGCTAAAAGGGATTCAATCCCGAAAAGTAGATGTTCAATTCATCATAATTTTTGGCAGTGAAACTATTAAAAACTGCTTGGGAATGATAAGTACAAAAGTTTCCCTTACAATTAGAACACGATTTCAGAATTCAGCAAAGGTGATAGGAACATGCAACATAGACAGATTGAATCCCTTTTAGCAAGCCATAGTTAAACCACGGATTTAAGCTATGTTTAAAGTTAGGCGGCTTTTGAGAATACAGGCCCTTGTATTTAAAGTATATATTGTAGTGATTGCTGAGCAAAACTTTAAACAAAAATCAATTCACTATTAAAAGAAAAAGTAGGGTGAAGAAAATACATGTGGTCAGTGATGACGTCAAACCTTTGACTTGTACATTATGTAGAAAGCCATTGGGAATATTGTTAGTATGATCACAATTTTTAAGTCCCGGCAGTTAAATACATGTATTGATGGTGGGTGCTATATCTATATACCACACACTCATGAATTGTTTAAAGCTTATGATGAATTATTTTCTTTTCTTTTTGTTCCCCTCCAGGCATTCGTTCCACGATATTGATCTTCCCTCACTGCAAACAACAGTAAGTATTTAATTCAGATTGTTGTTTGAAAATCTAAAATTTAACTTTGCAGCTTGCAGCTTGGTGGTTTAAACCTCTCAAAATTGTTTTGGGTTTATATACATTAAAGACAATATGAACCAGCATCCTTGTATAGCAACTCAACTACTGAATGTGGCCTGGTTCCTAACCCACAATGCAACATTCTGAGCAGTGTCGTCTTATAAGATAGTCCTACTTGAATGAGAACACATTTTTTTTTTTTACTCGATACATTCATACAATTCAGTTTTGTTACCAAGTAGCAAAAACAGTTCCTTTCTCCTTTCTTCCCTATAGATGTGAATAAAATTATAAGCTATTCATACTGAAATATACACTAATGTGTGCTATTAAGAGTGATCTCAAAAGGTCTACTTTAAAAACTAGCTTTTATAACCACTCCAATACCGTCATTCCACAATAATTTAGTTACCAAGTAGCAACAAAAAGTACTTTCCTCCTCAACATGTTTTAGTTTCCCTATAGATAAATTGATATTGATCTCAAAAAGTCAATGTTTAAGACTTGCTTTTATATAACCACACACACAGTGGGGGCAGTTTAGTTTCTCTTTAAGATTTATATTTTCTCATCTTAATCCCTGTCTCTTTCCTTCCTTCAGACTTTCCAGGGTCGGACCATCATGGTAGACAGCACTCCACGTGACATCCTGGATGGATCCACTCTCATCACTAGTCATACAGACGGAGAGAAGACCCTGACCCTCAACAACAAACATGCTTCTATCATCGTCTCATGAGCCCCGTCTCCAAACTCCCATCAGATGTTCCCCCCAACGACAAACATGCCTCCATCATTGTCTCATGAGCTCCATCTCCAAACTCGCAGCGGATGTTAACCTCAAAAACAAACATGCTTCTATCATCGTCTGATGAGCTCCGTCTCCAAACTCCAATCAGATGTTACCCTAAACAACAAACATGCCTCTATCATTGTCTTATGAGCTCCATCTGCAAACTCCCATCAGATGTTACCCTAAACAACAAACATGCCTCTATCATTGTCTCATGAGCTCCGTCTCCAAACTCCAATCAGATGTTCCCCCCAACAACAAACATTCCTCTATCATTGTCTCATGAGCTCTATCTCCAAACTCCCATCAGATGTTACCCTAAACAACAAACATGCCTCTATCATTGTCTCATGAGCTCCGTCTCCAAACTCCCATCAGATGTTACCCTAAACAACAAACATGCTTCTATCATTGTCTCATGAGCTCCGTCTCCAAACTCCCAGCAGATGTTCCCCCCAACAACAAACATGCCTCTATTGTCTTATAAGCTCCATCTCCAGACTTGCAGCGGATGTTATCCTCACTTACATCCATCATTTTCTCACGAGCCCCGTCTCCAAACTCCCAGCAGATGTTACCCTAACAACAAACATGCCTCTATTATTTTCTCACGAGTCTGACTCTCTTCGTCTCCTGAACTCGTTTTGCGGTCTGCCGTGAAAAAAAATTAGGGCTTTACACAAGTCATGCTCATTCAAAAGCCTGACCCTCAACAACAAACATGCTTCTATCGGTGTCTCACGAGCCCAATCTCTCGTCTCCTGAGCTCCTTATGCAATATGCCATATTTTTATTTTATTTTTTACACAAGTCATGCCTTCAGTATTGTCATTCAAAAGCCTGACCCTCAACATTAAACATACCTCTATCATCATCTCATGAGTTCCATCTTTGATCTGCCTTTAAAAAAAAAAAAAAAATTATGAAAAGAGCAAAGAAAATGGGATTCCATCAGGATTCAAACCCAAGAATAGACAGCTCTACCAACTGAGCAATGGAAAGCCCTTATGTCGATGTCTGTCCGAGAGAACCCCATAGCTCTCAATGCTCGAGCTGCATATTTCACTGTCATCCCTCGCATTTATTCCGAAGTTGATTTCTGTATTTCAGGTTCTTACCCGGTTCTGATCACTCGAGCATTGAAAGCTAAGAGGTTCTCTGGGACAGACATCAACATAAGTGCTTGTCAAAGCTCAGTCGGTAGAGCACCTGTATAGTAATCAGGATGTCTTGGGTTCGAATCCCGATTGAATCCTATTTTCTTTGCTCATATTTTCATATTACATATTTCTGGTCAGTTTCACTCTTTGTTGAAATTAAAAAAAAATAATGGCATTGCCTTCAAAGGAACTGTCAGTATTGTCTTTTAACGTCTGTATTTCAATAGCCATCCCAAATTTACTGAAAGGGCTGTTCATGTCGCCAATATGCCTTGTGTCAATGCTTTCTTTGCTATTTTTACAGTTTTGATGTGTGTGTCTCTACAGTCATAGTCAGGTCCTACCATTCTGTGACATGGTTTTATCAAGAATCTAAATTATTGTGCTACACTTTTGCATTAAGCAGAAGGATAAGTGCTCAAGTTATGACTAAATAAGGACATAGACGAACCAAGATATTTTGTAGTTTAATTTTTTATTTATTTTCATAAGCAAAATCATATAATCTGTCATGAAAAATAAAAGAGCTTTTTCTTTCACATCTAAGGCACCTTTGATTTAAAGCTATTTGAATTCATTATAACAAACATGCATTGATTATGCAAGAATTATGCAACTGACTTTTATCTTTGTATTCAGATTGTCCCTTGCATACAATTAAAGTGCCTCCCAAAAATGTATTTGAAGACTAGTTTGTCTGTACCACATAATAGAGTATTGTTTCTTTACATACTCAACATAAATAACCGGCAAACTACAGAAGGTTAGGTTAAGGGTTTACAGGCATTTGTAAATGATAAATGATGTGTATATTTACCCTGTACAATACTGTAAATATAAATATATATATATATTGTACATTATACAAACTGCGGTTGATTGAAGAGATGTATTTGTAAATTATACTCGATTCGTAAAGCATCAACAGATTTGATCTTACCATCTTGTATGAGTATAGTGCTCGCACATAGATTTACTAGTATCACAGTGCTTTACTAATTGACAGATTTTTTTTCCAGACAAATATGTTTATTAATAGAAATATCAAATATTAATGACTTTTTGATGTGTCCGTCCAACAATATCTTTCATATTCTACTATGTAAATCTATCTGTAAAAGAATTGTACCATATTTTGTACTTCGAGGAATGTATGAAAACAAAAAATGTAAATAAATTCTTTATGAAGAGTATCATTTGCTTCTTTGCAAACTTTTATTGATTTGTCTCAAAATAATACCCCAAAAATTGATTATTCGACCTATTCACTCTTGCTTTTACCCTTTAGTACCTATGTGAACAAATATGACAATACTTGTTGTGCATTACGAATGAGATGAGTACTGTCTGACTCTGCACAAAAAAAAATATTTGTACGAGTATTTCTTATTGAAACACCCTGATAAAAATACAGCAAAACGCTTTCCGTTCGAGAGCAAGCTGGCACTTTTCACGCAGTCTCTAGGTGCTAAAGGTTAAACTCTGTCTTTTCAATGGACAACTGATTGAAATACACTGTATTCTAAGAAAGCAAGAAAGTAACAATTGCCCAACGAAAGAACTCAAATGATTTATGAGTTTTTTTTGTAAGTCACCAACTTAAACAGGCTCTACACCCCAAAAATATCAAAGGAACAGAAAATAATGAAAACTTATTCTTAAAAGAGGAGTAAAAGAAAAGCAAGTGGGGGAGAAAAAACTTCTCAAATTGCATGATTTTATATTGGTAATCTTTTGCATCTTTTTGTAAGCAGCCCACTTTATAAACATGGATATCAAGGACATTCTTAGCCGTAAATCATGTAGCACCATATAACATGCTCGACTCTTTTTAAGGTTAAAACAAAGAGGAAAAATAACTTCTCAAAACCCATGATATAAAGCTTATAAAGTGAGATATCATCTTGTATCTTTTCACAATTAACGCAGATTTTACAAGAAATTCAATAATATTTTTGATAATAGACGTTCAAATAACTGGAGCATGAAGCACCCAGTGACATGCTAGCTTACTACTGTATAACTCGAGATTTTCACATACAGATATTTTTACGATCTTAGAATAGTAGGGGAAATTTTCATTACTATAAAAAGCCTTATTTTAACCCTAATAAGACTGGGGTGTTTTGGTAGCTGTCAAGACTGGGGGGGGGGGGGCCATGATGGCCCCCCTAAGATCTCGGCCGCCAATCGCGCGGCCGCGCCGAAAATTTGCACGATGGTAGTGAGCCATGTAATCTACAAGACTGCGCTGTTAATTTTTCTAAAATAATATGAATTTTTTAAAATATGAATTAATTATGCTAATTTATGCATGAAATCATACTTTTTGCTCTAATTGAAAAAAGAAAGCTCCTAGAATGCTAATTTTGTGTATTATTATTCCTTATAGCATTCCTAACAATTGTACTAGAAAACAAATTCTCGTTTCAAAATTAATTTCTTATGTATTTTATTGTTTTATGAATTTCTTATGTATTTCTTTGTTTTTTCTATCTTTTGTTTTTCTTTTTTTTTTACGCAAAAATCATTTAAGAACCATTTTTAAGCATAAATATGCTAAAATAAATTGATTTCAGCCAATGAAAGTGAAAATAATCATATCTTTATGAATTAGGTGAGAAAACTCAATTTGCATTGACTTTGTACACAAAATCACGTTTTTGAGCCATTTACGGTCTGACGGATATTTTTGAAAATCGTGCAGCGTCGTAACGGTATGACCGATTTTTGCGAAAATGGTTTCAAAAGATGCGCGAGACTTGAAAGTCGTGCGGTGGAGTGGTCGCGGAAAATGTCATCATGGCCCCCCCCCAGTCTGATTAGGGTTAAGCACAAAGATTATTTTAGTTTATTATGCGCTATATAAATTTATCGTTCATAATAATACTTTGAACTGGAAATTTTCACAACAGAGTCATGAAATTTGTGACAATCGAACCTTCAGGAAAATGACAACTTATCCAGTATTATTATTTGCGACACATTTCCAAGATCTACTGTTTTCCTGTATGTGGTCAGTGAATTTTATCTGCAAGCAAATTTTTCATAATCCTGTTCTAGTGCGTATTAAAGTTCTGTACATAAAATTGGGTTACATATGTACCATTTAGCCAGTCGTGTTGAAGTATATGTAGCCTCTCTCCTTGGGCCAGTTTGAGAATTTTCCCTGCGATACAATGATTGATTAACATTGATTAACTTAGCAAGGGTATGGTATCTGCACGAACTTTTATCATTAGCCTATGCTAGAGCCTGTACAGTGCATCACCACCCCCCCCCAAAAAAAAAAATAAAAATAAATAAAACCAACTTTGAGAGCCTCATATTAACATTTTATAACTTGTATGACCTTGAAATTAATTTCATGATAAAAAGTAACTCATATTCTATCCAATGATACCAAACTTATACCTGTGTTGTGTGGGATGACTAAGCAGTTGGGCTTTAAAAACCAAGCGTAAAAACTGCCTTGTACCAAGTTTGAGCAAAAGCAGCCCTTGCATTTCAAAAGTCCAAGTAATTCTTTGTCCATACAAATGAATGGACTGAGGAAGGCTGACCTAAAACAAACAATGAATGATCAGAAAGTCTGGGCTGCTTCTGAGAAAACTTGGTACATATTGCGTTTGACCAAATTTTTTAAAATCTAGAGTGCTAAGTCATCCATTACAGTACAGGTACAATTTTGGTATCACCGGATAGAATATGAGTTGCTCTTTGCCATGATATAAAAATAAATGACACATAATTTATACAATATGAACAGTAGGTTCTCAAAGTTGGGTTTACTTTTATTTGGAACACACTGTATTTTAAACGCCAATTATCTTCCTTTAGCAAATGTACGAATCTGCAAGTCCTTTTGTCATAAGCCTACATGTAAGCCAGTGCCTGTACATGCAAATTCTGTCCTTGAAAACCAAGGTACATGTACCATCTAACCAGTCATGTCAAAGTAGTCGATGACTCGCTCCTTGGTCTTGCTAGTTTTACTGGACGAGACTACATCGGTGGAAAGTTTGACAGCCTTGGCTGCAGACCTGAAAGTATCAAGAAAAGGAAATCAGTGAGCATTACTAAAAATGTGAAAATCAGATCTCTGTTCCCAACTATAACTTATTAAATAGTACCAGTATTTGTCACCTTCCCACAAGAAGGTTCTAAGCCCGATGTGTTTGCCCCTAAGTGCCTTCTTGCGGAAAGGTGGCAAATTCATAATAGTGAATATAGTAACATACAAGGTTTGCAGGGCAACAAATGAACTTTGAAATGGATACACAAGGAGCACTTATACAAGAAAGATAAATAGATCACATATAAAGTATATAATCTGCAGCATAAACACAGGAACAAAAAGTAAAATAGAACAAACAAATACATCAAAGATGAATTGCAATCAAATGAGCTGTGAGTCCACTGTGGGCTTGATCAACAGCTAAACTACATTGTTCTATGGTGATCGTTCATTTGCTCATGCTGCCCCTCTACTTTTGAATGATATCCCTTCTCACCTGAAAAATTCCTCCTCAGTATTACAGTTTAAAGCCCTTCTCAAAACACACTTATTCAAAAACATTTCTTGTGAATCACAGTTTGCCAATTTCCTGGTCTTTTCTTCCCTTTTCTTTTCGTAAGAGTGCATAGAGATGCCTTGGCAGTGATATGCGCTAAAAAAGATCCGTAATATTATTATTACTATTATTAAACAGGCATGCTGTGGTGGACTTGAGGTTTGGACAAGTTCTTACCTTAGTTCATTTTCCTGGCTGGCATGTGGGATAGGGAGCGGGGCCCGAGGATTTAGCTCTCTCTGGATGGTAGATGTTAACGTCATGGTAGGCATAAAACAGCGATTCCTAGAGGAACGGAAAAATATTTAATACGGGGCGTTCAGAAAAGAAGACTCAACATGAACAAATCAGGGGACAAAATATCTGGATGTTAGATCTTAATGTCATGGTAAGTATAAAACAGCAATTCCTGGAAGAATGGGAAAACAATTAATACTGGGCATTTAAAAATAGAGGAGGAGGAAAAATGGTCTAAGACATACTTGGTCTAATAGCCAAATTGCCTAATTGCACTGCATTGTCTGCATTACCAGTTTGATCCTGGAATTGACTATAAGTGGTGTTAGACAAAATGAACATTAGACAAAAAGTGGTAATTAGACCAACAGGGATTAGACGAACTGGTTGTAGACGAAATGGAAGTAAACCACGTGAGAAGAGACTAAATGGGCATTAGTCAATAGACCAAGTGGCAATTTATGAACTTACTTTCTAGCAGTAGTAACAACATTTCTCTTTGGTTCTTCATCATAGCTCTCTGATTCACAGCCATAGAACTCAGAGAGTTCATGGATGATACGACGGTGATTCTTTATCATGGACGGGAAGGCATGGCTCCTACTTGCTTGCTTTGACTGTGAAAAAATACCAATATCAAGAAATATAAGTTGATGCCATGATATTAAAAAATAAGAAATGGGCAAAGAAAATGGGATTCCATTGGGATTTGAACCCCAGACTTCCTGCTAGCTAGGCAGGCACTCTACTGACAGAGCTATGGCAACCCTATGTCGACGTTCATCCTATGTTAATTTTATTATAAATCTTTAATATGAGGCTCTTAAAGCTGGGTATGCGTTTCTTTTGCCAGGGTGTAATGTATAAGTTCATGTTGACATTGTTAGTCAATTCAGTATTTTCAATAGAAAAAAACAGAATTTAATACTTACACTTTGGGCAGAAACCACCAATGCAGCAAACTCTTTCTCAATGGCAGATACAAAGCCAGGGTGCTTCCTATTTAGAACAGAAATAAAACAAAAATTGTTTATGTTTTTGTGGAATTCATCACACCTTTACTATTGAGGGCTTTTTGATCAGAATGTAATTTGTGCGTTTCATAATACATGCACCACCAAAGTTCACTATCATGAGAGGCCTACTCGGTGAACAACTTTTTTCTAGACCAGAGTATATAGTATAAAGCGTGAGTGAAAATTGAAAAATTAAAGAATTATTGTATTGACCAGTGAATCCCACATGCAAGGTAGAATAATGTTTAGTCAGTAGAGCTACAAATAAGATCCCAGTAAAACTGTAGTGTTTAAATGAGGTTTGTAATCACTTTGAAATAGAAACATGTTGATGCATGGTGTTGAACTCATAGAGTCGACCAACTTGTACATGCTTTTACAGTGTTGACACCTTGGTCTCACAGAAAAATCAAAATTCAAGGCCTGGAAAATCTCAAAGTCAATTTCCATGGCTTTCCAAGACCTATAGCCCTGTAAGATATCAATCAGAAAATGAAAAGTTATACCTGGCTTGTTCTTTAAGGAAGTCTCCATATAAAGTTGTTTTTCCACTTGCACTTAGTTCAGGGTTCTTGATCTGCAATGCAACAGCAAGCCGCCTGGAAAGAGAAAATATCATGTGTTGGTAGTGAGAATCACAAACAGATGTCTCATGCAAAGAATACCCCACACTAGCTAATGATACGTATGGTGAAACACTAACTGTTTTCTTTTGTGTCTCCACACATTAATCGTACCTACACAATGGGATTAAAATTATAATGAATAATTATACATTTCTTACAGAAATATTTTGCTTGTATAAATGTAAGTGTTTGTTTACTTTTAGGTCTGAATGCAATTTTGTCTTTGTTCCAATATACATATAAGAATAAATAGACACATTTAGTTAGCATAAGACTTACTTGTTTCTCTCTTGTAGTGCACACTCTTCATCACATAAAAGCCTGAAAAAAAGGGAAATAACAATGAAAATATAGTTAGTAAACTGATATTTTTCAGTACCATGGTATAGTAGTATATTTAAAAGCGGGCAAGATTCTGACCCAAACCCCTGGCTATAAGAACCATCTACTTCACTAATTTTGTATAACTGCAATATTTCAGGATAAATTTAACCATAAATTACATGATGCTATGTTAGGCAAGAAAAAGAAAATTCCCCAAATTTTATTGTACGAAACAAATTAAGGTGAAACAAAAATTCTCTTTGCACAATTGATCGTGGGCCCTGCCGCCAAAGAGCAGCGCCAGATCGAGAACCAGCACAAGATCTGTTCATCAGTAGTTCGTAAAGTTGTTTGTAACTTACAAATGACTGGTGAAACACCATCCTAGGGACTATACCATGTTGGGGCTTGAACCACTGACTTTTACATCCCTAGTTGAATATTTAAACCACTTAACTACAACAACTCGAACTCTACATTGAACCTACCTACTGGCTTTGTTCGAGCCCTTAGCACCGGTCAACTCACTGATATCTACTTCCTCAAGGATGCAGTAACGCACTCAAAACTGTGTATTATTTCTATAATATCATTTTGAACAACCATGTCCTCTAGTATGAACTTACATAATGGATTTGTTCCAACCCTCAGCACCGGTCAACTCACTGATGTCTACTTCCTGGTTACACTGTTGCATTTTGTAAATACCCTCAAGTGCACCTTATCGCCACTAACACACTCAAAACTGTGCATTATTTGTATAATATCATTTTGAACACCCATGACCTCCACATTGAACCTACCTACTGGCTTTGTTCGAGCCCTTAGCACCGGTCAACTCACTGATGTCTACTTCCTCGTTACGCTGTAGTGTCTGGATCTTACCCGCTAGTTTGGATACTGTCAGTCTGAGTAGACAAATGAGCAAATAAGGATACAGGCAATGAAAATCTCTATCTGTACTGCTGTGAATTGTATAACAATAACAATAATGGAAATGTATTATATGATTCATTTTCTATGAATACGATAAAATGTTTTTTCAAAGAATATTGTAATGTAATGTAGACAGCTGTTTACAACCTCAGATGTTGGGTTGTATTCAAGTAGGTTTATATCCACTTGGTCAAACAATAGTCGGTTCATTTCTCTGTCTGTCTAATACCACATAGGCTAAACCCATTTGGTCTACTAATAATTTTCTCCATGGATTAATGCATACTTGGTCTAATTGCCAATTCATCTTACAGCCAAATTGTCTAATTCTCAAATGAATATTTGGTCTATTACCAGTTTATTACAGGAAGCGACTAAGTGGTGTTAGACCAAGTGGACATTGGAAAAATGGAAATGAGACGAAATGCCTGGGAATTAGACAAAATGGTAAATAGGCAAAGTGGCAATTAGACCAAAAGGTAATTAGTTTACAGTTAAAGTGGGTTTAGACCAACTTGCAATTTACCTAAGTATAACAGCATATACATTTCTTTATGGTTGGTTTATTGCACTTCATTATGATGCTGATGATGCACAGAATTTATATTGCACCATATTTCTTCTAAAATATTCAAAGATGCAGGCTCATCCAATTAAATTAATTACTACACATCTGCTAAATAAATGATTTGAGGTGCTGATGATCATTCAATTTTAATCTGATGTAAAGTTCAATCTTTATTTGATCAGGAGAATTATGCACGAGAGATTTTAAATACATGTACTCTTATAATCATGTCTAAAAACTGTAAGTGGTTATTTTCGTGGTGGTTTTATTTTCGTCAATTTCGTTAATCTATCTTCGCGAAAATTTCCACTTCAACATAAGGCTATTTATAGTAATGAAAACATAACAAAAATTGTGAAATTATCCACTCGCGAATATCCCAAACTAATTCAAAATCGCGAAAATATGGGCTTATAAAGTTTTAACAAAATTAAAGTTCCACTTTAGACTTACTTCTGCATTGCCTTGTTAATACCATCACTACCACTGGCCTGGCATTCCATAATCTGAACTCTTCTCCCACATGGACACTTCACTGTTACCTGATAACACAAAATTTACATTCAATGAAAGATGTTTAGTACAACATCACATTATAACCCTCTAACCTTTGACCTATTTAAACCAAAATCTATTCAGTTCATCTCTCCATGATTATACACACTTTGACAAAGATTGGTAACAAATTGATTACTGTTACGTACCACAGATCGTTTTTCATTTCATTTATTTATTTTCATTTATTTCATTTCATTTATTTATTTTCAATTCCGATAAAAAAACAATATATATATACAAAAACAACAGATTCGTACATAAGATAAATTGCATAAAATTACAAAGTATACAAGTACATGTCACTACAGGCAAAATAATAGAAATTAAAACATGAAACATTAGTTACAAATAACAACAGCAGCATCAAAACAATATGTAATGGAAGCTTTAAAAAAAAATGGAATTGAGGAATACTGAAAAAAAAAAAAAAACAAAAAAAAAACAACGTAATAACAATACACAGCATGGATGGACAACCCGAAAACATAAAGCCTCGACTCAGCACCAAGTTGGTAGAGGGCGACACAACATTTGCTCCTGCTACAATTGCTCTGGGCTTTATTTCAGCTAAGATGTAGGGTTAGGGTTGCAATAGTGTTTTATGTTAGGTTTAGGGTAATGTATAGTGTTAAGTCCAAGGTTGAGGTTGGTCATACGATTAGGGTTTGGAATTTGAAGCGGAGCAATTGTCATGGAATCGTGGCAGAGGTATAAAATTATGTTACGGCTAGAGTGAGGCCATCAGGCCTTAAATTTCGTCAGTTTTAGGGCAAGCCCATTTTTTGATAGGGCACTTTTTATTAAGTACAGCACCAATGCAAATGTCTGGAAAAGGGCATTAAAATCTCCAAGGCCAAACAGGGGATTTTGGAAGAGGCAGGCCAGTAAGGGGGGCATACAATGCCATGGCCTCTGTGGCCTTCGATTAAAATAAAACCTTTGAAGTACAAAAGGCTCTAATTACTAACTCCATAGTGAATGTGCATCGACACCCCAGACGCGAGCCTACATCAAATGAGCCTCCAGCCCCGCGTGCCTTAATTGCAAAATTTGTGTACATGAAAGATAGGAATAGAATCCTCTTAACCTTCGAGGAACGACAGCGCCAACCGCAGCAATGTTACAACGCCGATGCTTCTGCCGCACAGCGCCACCGGGTAACAGTCCGCACCAACTGGCCACCTGCACTCTAAGCACGAAGAAGCTCGCTTGCCCGGCTGGCTTACAATCTACGTAAGAAAAAAAAAATGTCAACAAAAATATCTGTGGTCGGGACTAATGTACAACTCAACTGGAAAGAAAAGGGAACCACTACTTGGAACCTCCATCACGATTAGGATTTGTTTTTCATGGTAAGCGGTTTGCGTCTGTTCATTGTAATATCTCTTTCATCATGTAAGTCTACCTATTGTTGGATGCTGGAACATCGCATCACTTTGACACTTGATAGTAATTACCAACTACCACATCAATGATGTGGTGCTTATCTGGCATCTCGCAAAGAAATAAACGCAATTTTTAAATATCGCATAAATTAACACAAATAATTTTCTTGTCAAAATTTCAAAATTCTGTGTAGTTTGGTGAACTTCATACCAGATGGTACCGAAAAAAAAAGAGAATCAAAATCGGCCAACAAAATTAACGAAGTTCAGCATTTTTTGTTAAATTTTGAAAAATGCGCAAAAATTTGCATATTTAATGACTTTCAAAATTCTGTGTAGAAGTTTAGTATCCCCCACCTACAAATGTAGTGCTATCACATAAAGCAAATGGAATTGAAATTGAGCCACAATTGAAGGAGAAAACACATTTTTTTGGTGATTATTGAGTAAATTTTGCATAAATATGTATAAATAATTTTCCGGTAAAAATTCTGTGTAGAAGTTTTGTGAACCTCATGTAGCTCAACCAGATGGAACAACAACAGAAATCAAAAGAAGAAGCATTTTTTGTGAATTTTAAAAAAAGTTCATAAAGTTGCATATTTCATGAGTTTCAAAATTCTGCGTAGAAGTTTTGAATCCCCACCTAGTGCTATCATATACAGCAAACAGAATTGAAATTGGACTTGAAATGACGAAGAAGAAGCATTTTGAAATTGTGGACGGACGACAGAAGACGGACAACAAACGAGGGACGCCACGCCACGGCATAAGCTCATCAGGCTCTTCGAGCCGGATGAGCTACTTCACAAGGCTGCTTGCATTCAATACTCTACCACACCAGTATGTATTATACAATGAATCGGGCTTTAGTCTCACCTTTGCTTTACATGTGATCTGGGGACATGGCCAGCCTACATGACATGTCACTGATGCCCACAGTCTGAACGAGCCATCTTACAGAATGTATCATACAATGTAATTTATGGTGCCAATCGGGCTTTAGTCTCACCTTTGCTTTACATGTGATCTGGGGACATGGCCAGCCTACATGGCAGGTCACATTACATGGATGTCCACAGTCTGCACGAGCCACTTTACAAGGCTGCTTGCATTCAGGATCACAGTCACCCTGGAAAGAAAATCAATAAAAACAATCACAGAATTATCAAAGACATTTTGACACTAAGTTGATGATGGAATATTTTGTTTTTAAAGAATATTTAATAGAAGTATAAGAATTTTTAAAGACTTTTAAGTTGCAATTAATGAGGGATCAGGAGTTGGTCAAGTTGGAACGCCCACTGTTGGCTCTCTGCATCTACCTACAGTATGGCTCTGATCGGACCAATGTTCGAATCTCACTCACGTCTTTCCGATGGTGACCTTAAATGTTGGTCCCAGATTTAAATGATTTTATCTGACTGATACACATACGTCAAAATCCAATCACCAATATGTTTAAGCTTTCTTTAAAAAAAAAAATTAAAGCTTCTTAAAAGCATGATGACAGAGCTAACAACTCTGAAAGAATCTACATAAAATATGAAATATACATCATAATTTATTTATCCCTTTCAATGCCTAGTTATGCCTTTCAACATTAACTGTTTTGTTGTTGTTCTTACATCTTTACTTTTTTCAAAATACTGACTTGGAAGCAGAGTGGTCTTCCCATTTAAAGTGGGCATGACCTAAAGTTCCATTTGTTCCGCCCTTCACTTCATTTGTCAATATGAATAGATAAAACAACGACTACGAAGTCACAAACATAGAACCTTACCGAATGACAGTTTTTGGTGCAATTGTGGTAGCCACAAGGTAGTGGTTTGCCACACGGTCGACCACATGAGATGCCTTGAACGTGGCATGGAATGTTGTAGCGGACCTGCAACATCATAGAAATGTAAGACACATTTGTAATATAAAGTAAAACATGAACTAAACATATTCAAGCTAAATACTACAGAAAGACACATTGTAATAAGTAAATCATTAGGAATTCAATATATTCAAGCTAATAAATAGAACAGAGAGAATGGAGGATAAGACATAATTATTCGGTCTGCAAACTTTGTATTTATCCATGTATAAGCAAATAAATTAATGACCTTTTAAATGGCTTGTTGGGAAGTGTTCTCTATGGAACATTGGATGCCAAGTTTTTTTTCTTTGTTTTTTTTCTGTTATATCTGTGTCCTCTTACAGTACGACATGGTACTATTTTTCATTTCTATTGTACAGGATGTGTCATCCAGTTTTTGTACCCCTTCTGGTACTACTTGAGGATCACCATCAATCACACAAATATTCTTTTGTTTTCATGTCGAAAAGAAGCAAGACATCCTATATGACACAACATGTAATCGCCAAACGAAGGTGATAAAAGAATCTTACCTCATGTCCTCCGATACACGTCTTGCTGATGAGCTCGACACATGGCGGGCACTTCTCCTCACTGTGGCAGAGGTGGCGTACAGTATGCTGGCAGGTGTGTCGTCTATTGCACGGTTGACGGCATTCTGGAGGACGGGTACCGCACGGAATTGGAGGAAATAGAATCTCTGTGCCGCAGTGACAAGTCAGTTCCTCAAAACCTAGAAGATATAATAATGATAACAATTTTTTATGACTATAGCCACATGTTCCTTAGGTTGCAGGGTTGATGACACTACAAAAAAATTGTTTTTCATGAAAGGCTTCTACATGTATGTATTTCTCACTATTTATATGACAGTTGGTCCACGGTTTCATTTGATTCCTAAGTATAGATATGAGGGCGTTAATGGAATTTCATACAAGACACCTTCGCAGGTATGAACAGCTTGTATCAGAATATTAATAAGGATGATATGAATGACATGAATGACATTAGAATAGTGTGTTCACATTGACTTACTTGCATGCAGACAAGGAGGGCAGTTTCCCATGTGGCAGGGCTCTTCACAGGTATGAACACCACACTTGAGCTTGCGTCCACACTGCTGAAAGCACAGGTGGGCAGTGTCCTGAGAGGTGAAAGGTATAAGAGAACATAATGTCAGATAAAACCTTCTAAGGTGAACTCACTGCGCCCATAACCCCTTGTAGGTCACTCATAGGGGCACAATGCTTGACAGAATGGTATATCATATCGTCTGTTGGGAGTCAGGAAGGGCTATTGCATCTTATAAGATGTCCGTTGAGAGCCAGAAGGGCGCTATTACTGTACAAAGTCAATAGTAATAGCGCCTTCTGGCTCCAACGGAACAGCCTTGATCTGCAGTAGCGCCCTTCTGGCTCCAGCGACGATATTGTATCATTTATCTTGGTTATGGCGAGGGTCTGGGGAAAATGTCAAATCAGTCTGTATGATGTTGTCAATCAAATCTTTTCCTTTATATTCCCTTTCTTTTTTCTTCAACATTTCCTTGTTGGATAGATTTGGAATTCACGCAACTACCATAGTGGACATGACTTGATAAACAACACAAAGTAATTCTATGATGCAATACCTAGGGGGTGTTTTACCGGTAAAACACCTATTGGTCTACAACCTATTGGTCCACTAGCCAATAGGTCTACCTCCATTCAGTCTAAACCCTATTGGTTCCAACTAACATTTTGGTTCTACACCCGATCGGTCCACTAACCATTGGTCTACATCCAATTGGGTCCACTCACAGTTCGTCTACATTCCAATTGGTCCACTCACAATTGGTCTACATCCAATTGGTCCACTCACCAATTGGTCTACATCCAATTGGTCCACTCACCAGTTGGTCTACATCCAATTGGTCCACTCACCAGTGGTCTACATCCAAATTGGTCCACTCACCAGTTGGTCTACATCCAATTGGTCCCACTCACCTATTGGTCTACATCCAATTGTGTCCACTCACCAATTGGTCAACATCCAATTGTCCACTCACCAGTTGGTCTACATCCAATTGGTCCACTCAACAATGGTCTACATCCAATTGGTCCACTCACCGGTTGGTCTACATCCAATTGCGTCCACTTCACCAATTGCGTCTACATCCAATTGGTCCACTCACCAATTGCGTCTACAACCAATAACTGATCCGATAACCATGTGTTGTATCAATTCTTCAATAGGAGTGGCAGACATAATATTTTATCGATCAGTAAATTTTAAAGTGGGGGCTACGTGAGGGAGTTGGTGCAAATTTTTTTCGGAACTTCGGCCGTCATACATCAGCCGGGTCAATCGTGGTATGAAAAATCTTTTATTCCTTTAGGTTTGCTCTACTTGGCAACCAATTTGGCGCCCCTAAGTTAATGTTAATTTGGCGGGCACCAAGCCCCCCCCCCCAAGAATACGTGCATGTTTGTTATTTACAGTTTTTACCTCATATATATATATTAATTTTGCATGCTTCAAAGTGTCATAGTACAGTTAAAAGGAGCGGGCTTTTTTTTATCGATTAACCTGAAAACGTGTGCATTTTAAAGCGAGCTGAGAGCGAACAAAACGGTGTTAAAAATATAACTTCAATTTTATTTGTATTTGAGAATTCTACAATGTTTTGAGGGGAAAAGTATGTGTTTTGATATGGCAACATAATTATATCATAGTTTGAATTCATTGAGTAGTGAAAAGGTTGTTTCATTCAAATGGGCCTGAATTAAATGACTACACTATTCAGGATGTTGCATTATGGGTTAAATCAGGCAGAATCAAGTAGTTGAGGACTTCAGGTGGTGGTATACAAGGCTGCTAGTTCATGACCTTAGAGGGACGCACAAATTGAGCAAAAAAAAAAAAAAAAAAAAAAAACTAAAATATTGAAAAATATACATGATTTCAGCGATTGACTCTATCTATTACCTACCTAACGGATCTAGGGGGACGAGGGGGCCGTGCCCCCCCCTATTGGCGGCGCAAAAAGGGGGGAAAGAGAAGAAAAAAGAAGAGAAGGAAGGAAAAAGGGGAAGGAGAAAAGGAAAGAGAGAGAGAGAGGAGAGAAAAAAGAAAAAAAAGTAAAAACAGTACTAAAAATAAAAGGAAAAAAGCTAGGTCATAGTTTTTCGCGCGCGCTTTGCGCGCGCATTGTTTACTTGATCAGTAGGGCTATCTTTAATAAGCAGGAACCCCCCCCCCAAAAAAAAAAAATATATAATAAAATGCACTGTTTTCAGGTTCATAATATCCAAAAGTTTCGGCTCGCGCTTAACGCTCGCATTTCTTTTTTTTAAAAACACATTAGCTTGTTCATGAAATTCAATGTCTATAGACTCATGACACCCCCCCCCCAGAGCCTAGGTCTCCAACCTGTTCATCGAGGAAAATTTTTATGAAGAATTTTTCCGCCGCCCCCCCCTATTGGAGAATGCGGGATCCGCCCCTGTACCCCTATACGGCTGATTTATGAGCTCGTGGTTGGCCGAAGGCTGGAAAATTTTGAAAACTCCCCCCCTCCCCCCCCCCCCCCCCCCGATGTGATGTGATGTGGACCAAACGCCTAGTAGACCAATTGGATGTGGACCAATCGCCTAGTAGACCAATTGGATGTGGACCAACGCCTAGTAGACCAATTGGATGTGGACCAAACGCCTAGTAGACCAATGATGTGGACCAAATGCCTAGTAGACCAATTGGATGTGGACCAAACGCCTAGTAGACCAATTGGATGTGGACCAATCGCCTAGCTAGACCAATTGGATGTGGACCAATCGCCTAGTAGACCAATTGGATGTGGACCAATGCCTAGTGACTATGGTCATGACAATGGTAGTGACCTATTGGTCAATGCGACAAATGGCTGTAGACCAAATGGAAGTAGACCAACTAGTAGTAGACCAATAGGTTGTAGACCAATGGGTTACAAACCGTTTTACCAAGCCGTTCATAAGTTAACCCTAACTTACCTGGGGGGGGGCCTTTAAGGCCCCCCCCTCGAAATTTTTCGCGATAAATCCGCAGTGCGAAATTTTTTGATCGCGCCGCTTGCTGACTTTTTACTTTCAAGTCTTGCGCATCTTTTAAAACTATTTCCGCGAAAATCGGGCTTACCGTTACGACGTTCCACGATTTTCAAAAATTTCCGTCAGACCGAAAATGGCTCAAAAACGTGATTTCATGTACAAAGTCAATACAAAATGTGTTTTCAGCTAGAATTCATAAATGTGTGATTATTCTTTATTTTATTGACAAGAGGCATTTATTTTGATGCTATTTATGGCCGAAATAATGTCACGGACAAATTCTGTCGAAAAAACAATAAAAATAAAAAGGTAAAAAAAACAAAGAAATACATAAGAAATTAAAAAAACAATAAAATACATAAGAAATCGATATTGGTACCGGATTTTTTTTCATCTACATTTCTTAGGAATGCCATAAAGAATATTTTCACAAAAAATTAGGTTTCTATGAGCTTTATTTAGTGAATTAGAGCAAAAAGTATGATTTCATGAATAAATTAGCATAATTAATTCATATAAAATAAAATAAACAAATTTAGTGCAATTTACCTATGCAATCGCGTAGATTATGTCATTCTCTACCTTCATGCCAATTTTCGTCGCGATCGCGCGATCCGCGGCCGAGATCTTAAGGGGGGGCCTTAAAGGCCCCCCCCCAGGACTTTAACCTCACAAAATAGCCCAGGTAAGTTAGGGTTAAGAATAACTATACGAATGACTGGTGGTTACTGTATAAGTGGTTATTTTCGCGGTGACTTTATTTTCGCGAATTTCGCGAGTTGGTCTTCGCGAAAATTTCGACTTCAGTACAAGGCTATTTATAGCAATGAAATCATTACCAAAATCGCGAAATTTTGCTCTCGCGAATTTCCCAAACTAGTCTAAAATCGCGAAAATATCTGGACGCGAAAATATTGGCTTATACAGTAGTTCTTGTGCTAATGATTGAAAATGTGATTAGCGTAGCATCCAAGAACATGTTCTAGTCGTTCATGAATTCATTCGTTATTTTATGAACTTGGTGAAACATCCCCCTGCTTATCTTATATCTGCAGGATGCCAATATATTTACTAAATATGTAATGTGAATATTAAACCTGGTGTATAGTTTTGGTAACAAAAAAGGAATCGGCATAAAACCGATTAAATATAGTCTCATGTTCTTCACAATGCACTAAAAGATATGTGTGAGAGATTTTGTGATATTCCTTTCACAATTTCCGATGAATTTCAGTGAAATGTTTGAAGCCAAACAATAATGTAACGGTTTTTTAGATCTCTGCTGGGGTGTCCAGTCCCCCGAACTTCCCGCATGAATGGAGCGTAGCGATCTGTGTGTATCACCCACACAAGAGCATCCCCATTGGTTTTCCATGTGAACGCCTAGTGCACACAAGTTGAGACGGGTCCCCGACTTATCTTTTTTTATACTTATATCGTGAAATACAGACACTAAAACGAGATTTCATGTAATATAACTTTCTTTATTATCGTTATAGGATTCAGTCTTTCATATTATCTAACTGTGAATCCAAATTAAATGTTCCTTCTCCCAACACTATACACCAGCTTTAATCTAGGTCCCTTGTTAATATTTAGGGGCTAATTTGAACTGGCACCTCCCCACATCAAGCCGTCTTGTAACGTGACATAATTATGCAAATATGAAAGATCATGACACTTACCACACAGCATAACTGTCCGCATTTATGCCTCCCACAATGCTTCTTCTTGGTGCACTTCCTGTCGCAGATGACCTCCGCTGTGCTGCCCTGTGATTGGATACTTTCCTGGATATCCTTGCAAGGGAAGTCAACAAAGCGATGTCCGCATCGGCACTTCATGGTGGACGTCTTCTCGCAGGGTAGACAAGGGGAGGAGTGACAGGTTTGCTCACATACATGGGTATCTGTCAAAACAAAAGGTCAAAGGTCAAAGGTTGAGTGAGACGCTAAGAATAAATGGAGAAACAATGTCCGACATTGGCGAAGCAATGTCTGTATCAGCACTTCATGGTGGACGTCTTCTCGCAGGGTAGACACGGGGTGGAGTGACAGGTTTGCTCACATACATGGGTATCTGTGAAAACAAAAGTTTAAAGTTCAAAGGTCAAAGGTTTTGAATGCGAGTGCTAAGAATTGAATGCAAGAAACAATGTCCGACATCAAAAGCGATGTCCGCATCGGCACTTCATGGTGGACGTCTTCTCGCAGGGTAGACACGGGTGGAGTGACAGGTCTGCTCACATACACGGGTATCTGTGAAAACAAAAGTTTAAAGTTCAAAGGTCAAAGTTGAATGCGATGCTAAGAATAATGAAGAAACAATGTCCGACATCAACAAAGCGATGTCCGCTCGGCACTTCATGGTGGAGGTCTTCTCGCAGGGTAGACACGGAGGCAGTGACAGGTCGCTCACATACACGGGTATCTGTGAAAACAAAAGGTATTAAGATTCAAAGGTCGAGAGGTCTGAAAATGAAGATGCTAGAAATAAATGAAGAAACAATATCGGCAGAAGCAGCACTCATGCATGTACAGGTCTCCACACCTGGCCGACAGGTAGGGAGTTGCATGTCTGATTTCATACATGGGTTACAAGGAGTTACCCTGGCAGCCGATGAAAACAAAGGGGTTATTACATCCACTTGGTCTAACAGCAGTTTGTCTTTTTCCCATTTGTCTTATACCAAATGGGCTAAACCCATTTGGTCTACTTACAAATTAACACAAAAGGAAATTAGACGAACTGGAATTAGACCATTTGCATGAAACCAAATGGACATGGTCAAAGTGGGTTTAGACCAACAAGTTGCACTTGGAGATTATTTTATTTTGCTCCATCGGGAACCGAGCTGTTCTCTTGCCATGGCTGGTGCGAAAATTGCTTTCATCACTGGAAGCAGAAATTGTGTCCAGTGAATTTCGTATAAAAATTTCAAAGGTCAAGGGTTTAGGGCATTATAATTGTTAGCTCATACATGTAAATATTTATCGTATGAATGTGGGGAGGAGGAGACTGTGAGTCCCCTTCTACAATGCCCTCTGCTGCCTAACCCTTTTCCCAAGCTGATCTTACTCGAGAAAAAAGGACTCGAGAATTAAGAAGACATTGCTGTTTAATTTATTACCAAATTTCACATGACTGCATGAGAATGAACATACCTGTGCCACCACACACAAGCTCTTCCCGCATTTGTTCTCACACGTGGGGATGGGGTCGGTACAGGACGTCCTCTCCGCCCCTCCCAGGGTGGATAAGGGTGTCTTCCCACAGGGGCAGAGGGTATCCTGGCCAGCGGTCACGACTGCAGGGCTGACAGTCACCGGGATGGCAGGGGGTCTCGCACTGGTGGTGTCCACAGTCCAATGGCCTTTGAGGAGAGAGATGAAGAGACAATAGTTTAGTATCAAAGATAATTCACATTTTTGTATACATTAACTCTTTGTGCCTGTCGCGTATGTAATCCCCCTCTGCCACATTGATTAACCAGGCAAAATCTGAATAGACTTCCTGTCGATCGATCATTTAATTTTCAATTTTATAGGAAATTTTAAATGTAAAAAATGCTGTTAAATCCAATGCAATTAAAGGTGGAACCGAACATTACACAATGTATCCATTGTTATTGTTTGTGTGTGCGAACAGCGGATTAAAATGCACTCCATCCCTATTGTGAATGGATTGTGACTCGAGTCGAACTTGGCAGTCCACTGAATGTCCCACGAGTTGAAGGAAGCAGGCAAAGAGGACAATGACAAGGGTATTGGCAAGAGTAATAAGTGTGGTAAGTCTGAATTCCAACCTGAAAATTACTCAAACTACCGGTATCTAATCCATTTGTGATATTCTGAAAGACTAGTTTATTCAATTTCGACCAAAGGAAACTACAATGAAAATATGATCAACATCTTATCCCAGTTCTCTTACCCCCAAAATGAAGCCACCACAGCATGTCAAAGAAAAGGCAATCTCCTAGGTTATAGTACAAGGGGGATGGGCACGGGGAAGAAAGTAGCAATAACTTAGATTCTCTCAAAAACTTACTTGCCGCAAACTGTAAGACAAGAATAAACGCCTTTTGTGCCAGCAGACGAAGTCTCTCGGTCACAATCTACCTCTCTGCTAACTGCTCCACAATAACATTCTATGATGGGAGAAGAAAACAAAGCATACATGGCATTGATTTTGATTCCAATTCAGTGATGCAAAGGAATAGCTTATAATATTTGGCCACATGACCAGTAAGGTTAAAGGTCATCATCTGTAAGGAACTGTAAATAACTGTGAGACAGTTTATTCCACAACTTAATATCATGACCACAACACTGAAAAATAATTTTTCTTCAAGGATCAACTCTCCTTGGTCTAATACATACTTGGTCTAATTCTCACTAGGTCTCATGACCACCTGGTCTAATTGAAAATTTGTCTAATAGCCAAATTTTCTAATTGCATTTTGGTCTAATTCCAAAAATAATATTTGGTCTATTACCAGTTTATTACTGGGAATGACTGAGTGGTGTTAGACCAAGTGGATATTAGAAGAAATGGACATTAGACGAAATAAGAATTAGACCAAAATGATAAATAGGCAAAGTGACCAAACAGCAATAAGACAAAATGGTTGCAGATGAATGGAATTAGACCATGTAGACCAAATGGGCATTAGTCAAAGTGGCTTTAGACCAATTGGCAATTTACCCTATAATCCTACCAACCTTGGACTATTGTTTCTTCACAAGGGCTGCATTGGTCTCCGTGGCAAATCTCCTCACAGGCATGTTGGCCACAGTTCAACAGCTTGCCGCATTTCTGCTGACATCGTATCTCATTTTGAGTACCACACCTCACTGTTTGTTGGGTTTTACCTAATGTATGGACAAGAACAAGGGATGGTTCATGTTAATTGGGTTTTGACATACATAAAACGATCATAATATTCAGGTGAAATCATTATTTACATCTGGGACCAACCTTTAACGTCACCGTCCGAAAAACGTTAAACCGATATACAAACTTGGCTTCGAGCATGCAAAGTCAGTTTATGGGTGAATGCAGAGAGCTGATCATGATCATTTAAAATCTAGTTTAAAAAAAAAAAATCTGTTTAAAACCATTATTTATTCAATTCTCTGTTTCCCATAGATTTAATACAGAGGCATTCAGAATCAAGTTAACAGGTAAATCTTAACGAACAGTTCTTTTTGGTAATTTTTTTTTCAGGATTATAAACCGGATACACTAATCCCCTCCTATCTAATCAATAGAGTGAAGAGGGGATTGGCATATCCGGCATGCAATCCCACAAAGCAGCCGGCATATCCTTTTGAAAAGTACTATCCTGTAGATAGTCCTGGGTAAGGTAGTGATACTGATAAGTATCAAGTCATCTTTTTTTTTTTCACCAAAGGACTAAATTTTTGGATTATATTTCAATCCCAAACACCACATTCTCCTGAAAAGTTCACTTAACAAAGACTTGCCTTATTTATCCAACTTACCACAATTGCATTTCTTCTGCACGTTAGAAGGGCATGGTGGACAAGGTCCTGGATGACACAGGATATTGCAGGGATGCGGGCAGGACGTAGGGCGATTGCGACGACACACCTCCCCACAGCTGTGGGGCGTTTCGCCTGGCTCCCATTGGGGGTCTCGCATCTTCCCACAGAAGCAGAAGTAGACGTAGGGGATCTTGATCTCGACACCCCTGCAGGCCGGGCACTGCCAGCCATCGGTTCCTGCCAAAGATACAAGGTAGAAATATTAAAGGGATTGCTTAACTTCTTTCAGTATCTTCAAAATAAATACTCTTCCAGCTAATGCTGCAATCATAAATGCAAACCTTCAGGTCAGACAGGAAACGCCAGAGATTTTGAAGCTAATCGGTCTTTTAATTGCCAAAACATTGATGAATGAATATCACCCGTCATAAAGTCTATGGATGAAAAGTAATCACTTTTACTAATTGTGAAATATACAATAATGTTTAAGAAAAGAATTTTTCAGGGTTTCATCTTGACATATTTTACTTGCACTGAAAGCGTGTAGGGCCCCCACAGCTCAGATTTTGCAAGACTCTACAAAGTGCACAAAACATGCAGAATTGACATTCCCTGTGATGCTAGTCACGCTACATTATCATTTATCTCTACTTTGACAAATGGTAAACTAGATCCTACATGTACCAAGAGGCTAAGTCCTTACCTTCTGCTGTGGCCGCTGGAGTCTTAGCCCATTTCTTGATGCATCCTAGATGGAAAACCACATAGCATGTCTTGCAGCTCCACACCCTCGCCTCGCTCTTGATACGATCGCAGCACACTAGGCATTCATAGCTTCCTGCTGTGAGCTGTTCAATTAGGGAACCAGTTTGTGTCTCTGCGCTGCCAGCCCTGGCGTTCCTCTTTGGGATGGCTTTCCTGGCCCCCTTCTGCTGCTGCTTACTTGACTGTCCTCCTCCTTTCGCTCTTTGATTTGAACCAGATCTGCTTCTTGTATTATCCCTTTCATTAACCTCCTGATGACTGTCATCGTTGGAGTTGCTCTTGCTTCGATTTCTTCCGCCGTCTCTTTTCCTGTCGTTTTTTTCTTCCTCCCATCCCACACCTTGTATACGAGATATAAATTTGTCAACATCGTTTCTTTGATGTTGGTGGGTGCTGTTGTGGGTATCTCTCTCAGGATGTTGCTTTGGTCGATTTGATTGTGATTTGAACTGTTCTGGTTGGTTTTCTCTGTAATCATCCCTTTGGTGTGATCGACCTTGTTCCCTATTCCCTTTGCCTCTTCCCCTCTGCCGCCCCCCGCCCCTGCCTCTTTGAGTATCCCTCCCGCCATCTTCACGGTCATCTGAATACTGCCGTCCTTCAGCAGGGCTCTCGAAGTCCTCACCAGTGTTTTCACGATCTCTGTCCGATCCCTTTGAAGCATTCTGTCCTCTACCGCGCCCTCCCCCTCTACCTTTTCCCCTCCCTCTCCCGCCTCTGGGGGGCTGTCGACTGTCTTCCCATCTCCAACTTGAAGCCTGATTTTCACCCCTATGCCCCATCCCTTGGTCCCGTCCATTGCTGTACCTGCTGTCCCACTGATCAGCTCTGTATCTGCTATCATTTTGATAAGCCCCGTAACCGTAGTAATCTCCCCCGTAGCCGCCAGGCTGTCCATAGTTTTGACTGTGATTCCTACCACCATAGTCCCTCTCACTGTAACTCGTGTATCCATAGCCCCTCATATTGTCCTGATCCCTTCCGTAGTATCCACGGCTATCTTGGTGGTCCTGCTGAAAGTATCCAGGATCCTGCGATCTCTGCTGATATTGACCTCGTTGATTCATCCTGCTCTGACTTGGTATTCTCTCTTCTGGATGCCGACGATTTTGATCTCCATTTCTTCCTCCTTTCTCATATGCAATTGAAGCTTCAGGGGACGCCATTTTATACCTAATTACAAGAAACGTAAACAGGAGGAAAAGAAAAGAGGCTTTTCGAGTTGACTTGATCGAGAGAGAAGGGGAAAGAAAAATCAAGTTACCCAACTTAGGTCTAAATAGATCACAATGACTTTGTTTAAAAATTGACTGGACTGGTGCCACGGCACAGTAAACTACAACATTTCATGATTTTTCTCAACTCTTGATCTTTCTGTTATTGCCCACAATTCTGACTGTACCGATTTTATGGAAACTTTTGGCATTGATTCCTTTAGGAATGGCCTATTCCCAGCTACCATAACTAAACTACGTTCTGTCATCAACTCTCAAAAACACACGGCCCAATTTTTATAATGAACCTCGCTAATTTTTCCAAAAATGGACCCCTGGCCACTCTTTGACTGGCGTCTGGAGAACGGAGTATTTCTGAGGGAGAACCAGCACACAGCAAATCATGACCATGATGACATAATACCAATAACAAGTGCTCTAGTAATTTCTGAAAATGAATGACATCATGTTTTATTATTATTTTATTTTTATTTGATTTCTTTCTTATTTAATTTTTTTTTTAAATTGCAGCATGCAAAAAAAATACAAATCTCAAATGAACAGACGTGAACGTTTTTGTTTTTCATTCTTAACTTATCACTTACCAGTCACAGTTTCTCAGTTTGTTCTCCACTCGACTGCTGACAAGTGCTACTGCTATCCTACCCAAGAACTGACTCAATAAATGAATGTAACACCAACATACCATGCATACAAACTGTAATTTTGCTCTCCGACTCCGTATAGAAAAATTATTGCAACATGTCAAAGCAATAGGCGCAGGCCTAGCTAGCTAGCTAGCATGCAATGCATACATTAAATTAATGTGCACGAACTCGTATTTATTTGGTCTAGTCTAGTCTAGCTCCAGCTGTTGTTCAAAGTGTGAGATGATTTATCTCTCAATTCCTAGGCGAGCTTTAAAAAAAAAAAACAGAAAAGAATTAGTACCGGTATGGCCTAACGTTGTTGCCCCCTGACATTTCCGACACACTGAATTGAATTGAATTGAATTTTATTTCCACAAATCATTAAAAACATATAAAAAGCATGACAAACAATATTTCAAGATTATACAAAGAAAGGGTGATTTATCTGGAGGCCTATAAAATACACCTATTATTACATTTTTTAAAGGTTTTGGAATTTCTATGAAAAGAGTTTCACATGTATTACAAAAGAGATTTAAGTCAGGCCGAAGTATGTATTTAATATTTTTATAGATACATAACCCAACACCTCCACCTCTTTTATCATTTCTTTGAGAACCAAGAAATATTGTATTCATTAAAAATATTACTAGGAGCAGATTCATCATTCAACCAAGTTTCGGTTAGTGCAATAACTTTAAAAGTATAATTTTATCAAGTTCAACAATATTTGAATATCATCATAATTTCTTAAAAGGCTTCTGCAGTTCAAATGTATCGCAGATAATATATTTTTAGAATGGGAAAGTAGCTCTTGTTGAGTCTATCTATTGAAAAATTAAAACCTTCATCATCCATAGTTATTTACATGATACACTCAATGTTGTTCCTTGTGGGTCTTTTCCACATCCAATAAAAAATAGTCTGAGCCTGAAAACAAGATTACGAAGGAGCCGGGGTAATCATTCCCCCCCCCCCGCCTAAACAGAATTCAGGGGGGGGGGCATCAAAGGACTTGTTGGACATTTTATCCCACAAAATTTGCTCTCAGCCAATCAGATGCAAGCATTTCAGTAGCTTATAACTGTTTGTCGGATAAAACGTCCGACAAGTCCTTTCATGAAACGCCCTCCTGATCGAAAACTTCTTTCTCAAAATTATTTCAGGTCAATTTCATTCTAGTCAGATAAACTTTAATCGGTAGCTTACTGCTGTACAAAATGCTCAGCCGGGGCAATGTCCTCTCAATCAATGTCCGAAAAATAAAGGGCATATACAATGCAATATATAAGGTGCATGGCTATAATCCTCTAGTAGAAATACAGGTATAGACCACTATATAAATATTTTAACCGAGTCAGTTATTCAATAATGGTGCCCCTCCCCAACAATAAACCATCCCGGCCGTCATTCCTTCATTGATCATCTATTAGGCCTATATCATAATATTTTGCACCCCTAGGGTACATGCAGGTAATGGGCCAGCAGGTAATATGGGCCACCTGAAGCAAATCATGTCGTGACCGTCGACCGGTGACCGGTGACCGGTATGAGCACCATAATGTTGTTCTATTATTGAACTGATTCAAAATATATCATCGTGAGAGCATCTCATGCCGAAATTTCTCTGAGAAATTGCTAAAAAACCAATAAGGTAGGTCAAACTTACGGCATTTTTTTACCCTGATATAAAATTTGATATTTCAAGGAATGTGATGGTGAAAGAGTGTTTGAGGGGGTCACCTCAATTGTTTTGTATATTTAGTAAGCTGATAGTTTCATTTTGATCATATTAGCGTGTACAGGTCAATTTGTTGTAGTGAAGGGGTGCAATGCGGCATTGAATGCTTGCCTGACACAGCAACAATAGTGCAGGTAATATGGGCCATCCAAAATGGCGGAAATGATTCTGGTACTTAGTATTGGGATGAGGCATCAATCTCTTTGCTACGATTTTCGTGGGTATATTCACAGTATATAATTTTATATAAATAACTTATTGTACGCCTATATTGACTTGTACAATGAAAATAATATTTAAATAATCTTTAAAAAGAAATAATATACAAAATACAAAATAATGAAATATATAGCGGAAGTATTTACTGAAGGGTCTTATAATTTAAAATGATATCTTAAAGTTAATGATTTTCAACATTTTAAGCAAATTCCAGACATGGTAGAGTCATTGTAGTTTTTAAAACATACATTAAATACATGTGCCCATATTACCTGCACATGCAGGTAATATGGACACTTTGGTAATGACGTCAACATTTGAATATTGCAGACAGGGGGTTGGTGATAATTGTTTTCTTGACAATAAAAGTTAGAGCAGTAGTTATTGATTCATATAAACAAAGATTAGACTGTGTATCATTTTGTAATTTTATGCAAATTAGGCAAATGAGCTGAGGGGTCCAATTACCTGCATGTACCCTATCAAAGAGCTGAATAATAGTGAGCACTTAGTCGGGGGGTGG
>CALNVZ010000641.1:2640104-2667503 GCA_940671915.1 Paracentrotus lividus | reverse complement strand
TATAGCATAATTCCTCGGACAGGCCGTTTGTATACCGTGTGCAATAAGTATTGTCACCCCTAACATAGAATATCCAAAAATGCAGTAAAAATCATCATTTGACTAAATTTTAGTGGTATAAATAGAATATTTTGACTTATAATATATCAGTTAAAATAAATATTCACTAACATAGCAATTTAACGGAAATAGTTTTCCCCCTGGGGGTCAATGACGCTGGACCCACGATCTCACAATTTTTCTAAGCTTGACCCAGTAAAAATGGCCTAACTGATCGATGCTTATTCGTCACCCCATCTCTCCTGGCATTGCACAAGCGTTGAACCCATCTTTTCGACCTGCCAAGTAGACTTGCTCTCTCCTTATTCGTATCCCTACTTTTCTCCAAGTTTTAGCTAATTTCATTTCACTCTCAGTACTTTCATTCTTCCTCTTGTTGTTATTGTCCACCATTTTTTAATGTCCGCAAGGAGGTTCGAGATCTCTGAATTCATGCATGAAAGTTCAAACCAGCATTGCTCAACTTATACAAATCACACAAAGTTCATCTATACATCATATCAAAGGTAATTTCAACAGCTAAGTTGGCATATTTGTTTGAAAGCCGAAATCATTACTCCCCTAAGTACTAACTTCAATACAAGCATGATGTAGGGGGTGACAATACTTATTGCACACGGTATAATTGAAACTATCCAATTCCCCTTTATTTAGTGCCTCTTTTAGCGAATTAAGTACGAAAAGGCCCTACCAGTATTGTTCTTTTCTGGGTCATTATGCTGATGTATCCATTGAATCAATGAAGGTTTCTCATGGTCGGAGCATGCTTGTGCATGCTTGTGCAGCTTGTGTCAATAGGCCTAAAGGAGATCGATTAAAAAAAAAAGGGGGGGGGCTGAGGGCTTATACTATGAGCCCCTTCTTTCTAAGCACCTTAAAAATGACAATTTTCAATTGAATTGAATTGACAGGCCCGTAACTAGGATTTTTACGGGAGGGTTCGAAATCTGCCAAAGTGGACCAAAAGGTACATCAAATTTTGTTCACGTCATGCCGGGCGAGCAAAAAGGTACATCAAAATTTTTTTGTAGGTGTTCAAGGTGTTCCACATTTTTTGCCTTCGGCCCTCAAAAGTTCACATATATTAGGCTATAGGGTTGGCCTAAGGTCGTTCGATCGGTCCAATGGACGTTCGAACCCCCGACCCCCCCCCCCCTGGTTACGGGCCTGATTGAATTGAATATATTCATAGCCCATTTGAAATTCTTTTTACATCGGATTCAATGCTAATACTTATAGGGCGGTCAGGCATTTTCTAAACCCGACTTTTTAATCTTAATGTAACATGGTAGAATCACCGCAGTGTTTTTTTAAACGAACTTTTGTAAATGACCCCATTCCATGGGCAATAAATAATTATGCCGTGCCGAAGTGATACCCGGCCTAAATCAGTGGCCTATATAGAATGGGGTGAATCTTTTAATTTCTTTTATTCTGTAAAGTACTTATAGAATTACCCCCTTTTAAAATTAGACCTAAGGACTATGTCTTTTTAAGATAAATATCTCCACCAAATAAATAATAATAAAAAAGATAACAAATTTATATTCCTTACAATCAATATTAATAGCCCCAACCAAACTTGTAAAATGTATCAAGTATCCTCAAGAAAAATGCAATTTGAGTTCATGTTTCAATTTTCAATGATTGTTTTTTAGAGTTTCAAAATGTTTTCCTATCGCGCTTCGCGCTCATTATTTCAGCAGATTACTATCAAAATATCTTAAATGCATGTTTCGTTTGGTTTGTTTGTTTGTTTGTTTTTTTTAATATAGAATAACACGATACGCCAATTAAATAGTTATTATTAAGAAGTAAGGCCTCGACGTATATTATATTGGTGAAATGCAAATTCTCAAGAGAAAACAAAATTGTACCAGATCATTGACGAGATGACGCGGAGTAATAATGTTGGTTTACACGAAGCACTTTTTCAATGGCAGTAAAGCATGTTTAATCCCCACCACTGAATTGGCGTTACGGTCAGAAAAGTTCTGTTTTATATATGAACATGAAGTAGAATTCAAAAGTCACCTTTTCTTCAGGAAAAGTGCCCCCATTCACTGTAAGCTCCTCATTTGCTATATATAAGGGGAGGGTCCACGAGTCCTCGATCCCGCGAGTCCGAGTATTTTCCCACGAGCCGAGTATTTTTTCCCACGAGTCCTGCCGTCCACGAGTCCCGATCCCCAACGAGTCTCGGTCCACCGCAGGCCGATTTTTCTCATATCTATTTCCTCTCGTCATAATAAAATAATCTCGGCCTCGTGACACATAAGGGGAGGACTCTGTGGGACGAGGGACTTGTGGGAAGACCCCTTGCTACATACCCGAACTGTATCACTCGTGTAACATGTAAAGATGTGCATATCTTTTGAAGGTCATGTATTATGTCTAATCAACATTAATTGTTATAGTATGCCTTACATGGCATTTTTAAAATCTATTTTTTCATATGACATTATCTATTCTTCGGTTTGGAATAAAAGCCATCCGGAGAAAAAATGGATGAGGGGGGGGGGGGGGGGGCTGGTGTCCTAATTGCTATCTTTGAACGCAATACTGAATAACTGTAAAGTTCCCAATTTTCTTCCAAAACCATATTATGACTTTTAAAAATTAGTACGAGACCTATGAAGCGAAAGGAATTGCCCTTGATCAAAACAAGGGTGTAAAGAAAATTGTGACATTTCATCTTGAACAATCAAGTTTGTACCAAAGGGGTATACATTATTGTACTGGACCAACGGCGGATCCAGGATTTATAAAATAAAAAAAAATAAAAATAAAAATACGGGACACAAGTGAAAAAATTACCTATGAGGTTTAAATAAACGATGATGATAATAATAATAATAATAAAAGAACTGTTGTTCTTAATGGATTCAGTTTATTAATAGTTGCACTCAAAAGATTGCTGTTATTGTTGCATTTTATATTACATATACGGTGCTAAATCGCACACGCAATTTAATAATTATTCATAATTTTCATAATTATATTAATTGATTGATTGAACTGATTTTATTTCTTCGTTTATATCGCGCATCCCACCCCCCGCCCCAAAAAAACTTTACACTTTTGAAATGGCTGTCAAATAAAATATATATATATGATTCGGAGGGGGGTTACAATAATCCTACATAACATTATCAAATTGAAAACATCACAGAACCAAATCCACCTTTGGGCCATCACAACCATTATCTCCACCTCCTATATACTCCCATACAGTATACCCCCTTTTATTTGCAGGAAGTGTCGTACTACATACTGATAGGTAATTCAAATTAATATACATAGTGTATTACTGGACCGTGACTATTTTCAGACTAAAATTGCATGTCATTCCCATAAAATTAACTTACAACCAGCTCAATTAAAATACTCATGTTGTTGCTGGTATCCACCTGGCTTACATGTACGGTAATGTGAAGTCTTCACTCTTAATATGTCCGCGCGTGAACGGCGTAGGATTTCTTATCATCATCTGGAAGTTCTGGACTTTCGGTATTTTTATTCCATCGGCTTCGTTTTATTGGTAAGTTTACTTCAGTTTAGTTTTATTTCATATTTCACATCACATTATTATATAGATTATAAAACAGTGAAATGTTATTTATTTCAACATTTAACTGATGCGTCAGGACAAGAGCCTTAACATTAGATTAATGGGATAATTTATAAAAAGCTAGCTTGTAACGAATGAGTTATTAAGTAAGAGAATTGATTCGATATATTCGGCTTGTTTTGGTAAGTAATAATATTGTCACTATTTACTTCAGTTTAGTATTATTTCATTTTATATTAGATCATAAAACAGGGAAAATTATTACAACGGTGTCAGAACAAGAGATTGGAGAATTTATAAAAAGCTATGCTTGCATCGAATGAGTTTGAGGAGAGGGGGGGGGGGGTACAGAATGTGGTTCCATAGTTCTGAATATCATTTGGATTATAAAATATGATTAGAAAATCGGTACTGTTACTTAGGCTTACACTATTTTCCTCAGTTTACCTTTATTTGATTTCATGCAAAAGAAGAATTGTTAAAACTGCTTATCCAATGAGAAAGGGCCCCATAACACAAAGGTTTGCGATCAATTGCAAATTTGAAAGAGCTATTCTGATTAGTTGCTGGTCTGTCTGTTGAACAAAATGCGCGTGTAACAAAGATCTTGATTGGCTATTTTATACTCCACCAGCTCTATTTTCCTCAGTTTACTTTTATTTGTTTTTATGCAAAAGAAGAATTGTTAAAACTGCTTATCCAATGAGAAAAAGCTGGTGGAGTATAAAATTGAGTAAAAAAGATTGATATTTCACATAAACTATAGATTACAAAAAGACAAAATAATTAAAGGTCTATAAACAAAACAAATTTATTCCTCAATAATGTGGCCAACATAAGTGAGAATTGAATGATCAGTTTAATTATCAACTATTAAACGTATAAAAGAGTTTTTTAAATCGAATAAGTTGTTGAAGATGTGTTACTCTGTCAATAAATTTAGTGTTGGTAAAAAGTGGCAATATAGCAAACCATATAAGTCTGATGGTTTGCATTTGTGTCACTAGTGACAAAAAGTGCATGTGGGAGCACTGGTGATGCCATAAAAATATTTATCTATTGTCTGTATTAAACATGTTTCATTGTAAAGCTTACTTAAACATGTTTCATTGTAAAGCTTACTTTTGTTTTCGATGTCACCTTAATCATAGAGGCCGACGTTATTTGCTTTTTTTGGGTCATTGAGTCGTTAATCCAACTTGGCCTGACAACTTTTCTTTTTTATATAGCAGGGGCGCAGACTAGCCGGGGGGGGGACGGCGAAGGGGGCTTTCACAACAGATAATTGCTAAGCAATTCACTAATTTCTGACATTTTTTTTTAAAAACTAGAGGTTGATCTTGACAACCTGAAATATGTGCCTGAGGCGTGCGCTCTGGACATGATGCGCAGAACAAGAGCTAATGTAGGCATCAAGTCGAGAAACTAGTGTGATGTCGCAAATTTAGTTGTGATTGTTTCTATTAATTGATGGAATTGCTAATCTCCTTTATATTTACAGGTTGTATGAATATCCTATGAGTTATCTATGATCGCCAGGAAAGAAAACATGGATGAATATTATATAACTATAGTTATTTAAGTAATAACGCACCATGTCAAAAATCGTTGTACCATATCATGGACCCATTTATAAGAAGAATATTTATTTTTGTATTCAGATCCTAAGACACCTCAATTACAAAGACAGATCTTTTGCCGGCCCGATCCACCTAGATAGGCGCTTCGAATTTTGAAGGTCTAATACGTGTATTTGAAATTCAAACTCAATATTTTTTTGATTTAGAGATTTATTCAGATGGAATTGTCTTCACTGACTTCGAGCGCATGCATTGATGCAATGTTTTGGACTTGTGCCTGTGTGAAACCTAGAGCAGTACCCGCTACTTATTTTCTTTTATGCTTGACTCATTCAGCAAGATAACAAAATCTCAATGTTTGTTTTTTTTCTCGTCCTCTAATTTTTGAGGGCTATATTTTAAATAGTGCTGTTATCTCCGCATTCTCTCTCATAGAAGCAACACTGCAATGCACAAATAAAAGAACCCACAAACCAAAAAGGACCCCCTCAACATGGTATATTATATACATGATTATTCGAGAGAGATTGTTTATGTGTGTATTTGTGGGGCGAATCTGGATCGAGTTGTTTCTGAAAAGGTGATAGTTACAATATTTTTTTATTCTTGTAGACACTCTCGGAAGTGACTTGTTCATAAATGATTATTTAGGCATATTCCAGAAAATTGAATTCATTTTTTCTTCATCGATCGTTGCAATGAAGTAAGGCTTAGTAGATTTGAGAGGGCTTTTAGGTCCATGAGCGTTTTAAATTATGTCTAGGAGGATGCCAACCCGCTTTGACACGGGAATGATAATAATATGAATATTTATGCAAATAATAAAAATAATTCATGAGACAGACTGAACCACATGACTCTATGTAGATGCCAACGAATAATGAAGCTTTTTTCCTCAAATGTTAAATGTCATCAATTTTGGGAATGACATTCAAATCAAAAGATTAAATTTTATTTGTTTCTCTGAAGACCTAATGGAGAGCTATTTTATATGTGTGTCAGTCTGTCACCTATTGTGTTGATTCATTTTGCTATATATTTCACTTATATCTTATATATATTATTCCTTAGCGTTAATGAGGTAGGTCTAATTGTATCACTTCGCGAGACGTCCTCCGCAGGACAGAAATAAGAAAGATATTCGTTCTCTAGCTCCGCGAGGTGTGAAATTATCACTCTAATTTAGAGACGTCTGATGGACAATTCTCTGAGATTTGTTCGTGAGAGAGACGGGATTGTTTTTCAATATAATTTGGGTCTTGAGCGAGGACGAAAAGTACTATATTATGCTTAAAATCTAATCCCTAGGGTCGCGGAAAGATAATTTCTATTCTGTAGCGGAAGACGTCTCCGCGAAGTCAAGAGATGCGGCACGCCTTGTAAGAATAAGGTTGGGGCATACTCTTGTATACAGGGCAAGTTGAATAGTGTGGGTTTTTCTCATCATAAATTCAATTGATGTTTCTATTGCTCAAACATGGTGGGGATAACGAGGCGCATTTATGAATAACTGTTTATACGAAAGAAAGAACCACAATATTGGGAATACCACTCATGTTGCTTTTGTCGGGCAAAGGCCCTCAGCTTTTGTGTTATCAAAGTAACTAACCTTTGTTTAAAAATGTATGGATCTTTTTTATACAAAAGATCTTTGATTCTATTGACAATGAACAGCTTCGCACTTGACGGTCTGTCCATGAGAACACATAGCCAATCTATTTAGTATATGGTTAAGAATATCTTGATCTAGTCATGTAATACTTCATTTAGTTGTATAAATTGAACAGTATATGTATGAATAGTGCCTGTTACTTAATTTAATTTATATGTGTCACATTACTGAGGAGAAACATGGAATGGAATATTAAATAATTTTTTTAGTAAATCTTGCGTCTAATGCTGAAATAGGGTATAAGCAGTACTTATTAGCATCGTATTTATAATTAATATGTTGCAATTAAACTTTTTACACAATCATTATCAATATTTATCCTCATAGGTAGAACCATAAACTACCCATTTGAACATACATTGTATGGTCATACACATACCAAACTAGGGAGCATGGGACTTACGAGTACCGGTACACACTAATCTATTTTACTGATCCATTTTTTGTAAATACACTCGGGCACACACGCTCTCTCATTAGTAGGAGGTATATATGAGATAATTATACATATATCGGGTAAGAACAGTTTGTTGCATGTATATTTAGAGGTTAGTCCTTCCAATTGGAGAATGTCTTATCTTTCTGACTTAGAGCAAAGCTATCTTAGAATAGGGCCAGGGGGACAGACCCTTCTTCATTAGCAGACGAAAGCTAAGACATCTCACACACACAACTATCAATTTCAAATCAGACATGTCCTGCATATAATCTATTACATTGGTCTTCTTAGTACACACTACATTCTCATATAAATCAGAATTAGCGATTACTATTTCACCATCGCATTTTCCGCATGCCCATTTGCGCCATTATGAAAATTCTTTTGAACACACTATCTAACACAACAAAAAGGACACTGGGGCAATATCATAAGAAAACCTAGACCAAACTATAACTAACAAATTTAAGGGCAAATAATTCTCGAACCATTGAACAATTTTATATTCTATAGAGAAATTATAGCGAGGTTTCCGGGTACTCATCTGGCTTGTGATTTCTTATGGATTGTCTAAAACCCACCTTAACTAAATCTATAAAAAGTAAATAGCTACAATTCAATTTTATAAACAAATGCAATCTGCAGGGGCTGCCTTTCTTAAATTATCGTAGGGATCCGGGCGCTGTCGCATTGCGCCAAATATTATATACAATACTATATCAGAACTAGCGGTATTAAAATTATTATAGTATATAAGTAAGTATCCGTAGAGGATTCGTCACTAATGTGGGCGTGAGAGAGCTTGCGGTAGCAATAACAAGATGAACCAACCGTCAAACTTTTTGGATTTCTAGATCTGGTGTTATATATTAAATAAATATAATAAAAATACATAGGATTGTTGAGGTCACGTATATCTAAATACAGTGTATACATCAATATAATCTACATTAACATGTATTTTTAATATATCATAATATCTTATACAATAAACACAAAGTATTGGAGCACAAGAGGTCATGGCATTTTGCACTATTTAGCCCTATAGGCATATTTAAAGTCCTTGAAAATATTACAGTATCCCCTTGCAAGTATCGTACATGCTCAAATATGGGAGCCGAGAGATCTGCCTTTACTATCTAAATGAGTTCCCTATCTTCGTTTCAATATAAGTTTCTCGAGTTTCATAAAATGTTACACCGCTATTTTTATTTATTTCTCAAAATTTAGGTATTGTAGGATGCTACACATGGCTTTTACATTGACTGGGATAAAATGCACATATCAACACATGCATTCATCAGATATTCACCAATGTTCAGAAGACTCGGGCTTTTAACCCATATAACCTGATTAACCATAATGATATTAAATATTTTGCCAACTAAAACCCTTATGCCAGCACTAGCGATTTAATTTTTAAGCATGAGAGAGGTTTTCGAAATATATTCTATATAATATACTTAAACACTAGCATATAATGCTTCTATTATGTGTTAGCTTTGTTAAAAACATACTGTGAAATTCAATTACCTAAAAAACACACACAGACAAGTGTCTTAACAAATATCATTAATTTTCAAGCCGTACACTCTAGGCAATACTCCTATTACAGAACAATGAATTATTTATCGATTTGGTGAGTATTAAAGCTTACATTAAGAACTGAGTAACTATGGTATTTTTATTATTGTGACCTGTACTGTACACATGGGCGGGTGAATTAGGAGTTTAAAATTATCTAAACAGCCAAGCATATCCCATTAAGTAGTTCTGTACCTTAATTCGATCTTCTCTAATACTAGTCTTGTAATTTGCTGAGTACCAGTGATAACATGACAATATTCGGAGAAGTACGTAGGTGATGGATATGACCGTGGTGCGAGACGGAGTGGTAATTGTTTCATGGAGTGCTGGATAGATAGCTAGCAATATTTTAATACGTCCTGGTCTCGACACATTACAGAGAGGTATAGTAACAAAAGAATTTCAGAAGAGAGGATAAATACTATTGGAGGAATAAGTAAGTATAAATGAGTTAAGGCGGGACATAACATTTTTGAACCTGAGAGTTATTTGACATTGAGGTGACAGTTATAAAATGTAGCGGACAGTTCTTGACAATATATATTAATAAGCTGTACGTGGAATTAGGTATCTCTAAGAAAGTATAATGTATCAGTCCACGCTCGACATCAATAATGTACTGCTCATAACTACTATTTTCTATTTTAAAATGTTATATTATCTCTGAGGACGGATATCTGCTTCTTAAAATGACATGTACTTTATAGGAGTGAACTCACGGAAGGGCTAGGTAATATTGATCGACTCTTTGCCAAAAGCTTCTAAACCTCAAATAATTACGTTATAGAATATGACGCGACTGGGACATGTATGAATAATCAAATTAGTGACGTGCGATACAAAGAAAACTAATGGTCTAAACTGACATGCACTTTTATAGGGTTAAACACTTTAAAAAAAATTTTCGCATGTGAAGACAAATTGCGACACAATCGCCGGTGCATAAAGGCCTGTATAATTTTGTCGAATTGTTCTTCTTGTGCTTCGTACCTGCGGATCTATAACAACGCGCAGACCTATAACAAATCAATTACTTTCTTTCCCACCTCTATCAGCGAAGTCTGCTGGCGCATCGGTTAAGCAGCCGTTCAGAGAGCCTAACTGTTAACACGAGAGAAAAGGAGTTGTGGTTCAAGCCACAACCAACAGGAGAGCGCGGAGCAAGTATAATTATATTTTCTTATTACACAAATTTTAACAAAAATATATTGCATATCTCTTATCTCAATGATTTGTTTCATGTCTTTCGCTATCTTCTTTTCCAACATTAAGATTAATAATATTTAAAAAAAAAAGAAAAAAAAGAACGCATATTTCACACCCCACTCTCCTTGTTTTCTAATTGAGAATTGCTTGAGATATAAGGCAGCATTATGACCACAATCTATTCGGGCTCAGTAACGGATTAGCTAGTGTACCTGGTCTTAGTAAGTTGATTTAATTGTTTTGCTCTATCACTACCAATGCTACTATATTGTTTTGAATAAATTCACACTCTGACGAAACACGTTTGGGATTAATAAATATTATAATAAAGAGTGATAATTTAGTTACCTGAGAATATAAGTTAAGAACAACCGAAATCTTGGTGACCATCACAGACACTAACAACACGTTTATAATACTTTCCCTATACTCCGTTTTATCATGAGGGCGTCTAAAATGACTGGTTGTGTGTCAGAATTTATACCCGTATGACTAAATCGGCCCCACACAAAGTATTAGGGACACAGACTATTCATTTATCACAACACTCATTATATTGTATGTCACGCCAACTCTCACAGTCAAACAACTTCAGATTCAGAGAATGTCGATTAAGAATGCCATCATCATTTCTAAGCATAAAAGTCTCACACAAACTATTCTAGAATTCTCACTTCACACCTCATGCCTACTGTCACTCAGACACGAACCCCTACCGATTCGCTCTCGGAGATTGTATAATCTCAGGCTAGAAAGTCACTCATTTCTAACTGGATATTCTCATCTCTTACAACTCTTAAGGTAGCTCATCAAGTACCCTGAGTAGCATATTGTTTACGAGCCCTCCCATCAGAGCTGTTACCTTTATTTACACGTCCCAAACAAAATAGGCCATTATAAATTAATCCTGAAAATATTATAGTCAAATCAGATCAATTATACATATCGAACAAAAGATTTATTCCATGAAGAGCTCAGTTCTATACACATGTATAATGTGTGTACAAAACTGATTATAACATGGAAATTGTTGTAGAGGGGAAAAGCTCCAATCAGGCAGTCGGTCAAAGCACACCGGACTAGATATATTTTTGCTCAATATAAGTTAGAATATTATCTTGTATCAATAATGTATGGATCAGCTTCATTCGTTGCCGTTGGAGTTTTTCCGTTTCAAAAATTAAAGTATTCGTAATATTGAGTTGTACGGAATATTCGGCTCATCACAACATTACAAAGAATGTCGTAAATAATTTAGGAAACTAGTGTAAAATGAACTCCATTGCTTTTCAAAATATTTTTTCTCTCAGGTTTATGACTCTGTCTTTCTATATATTCTCTTTTATGATAATACGTTCAATCCAGGCCGACGACGATGACTCTATTCAAACAATGGGTATCTTGTTATTCTACATTAGGTTATTTTATGTATGAGAAAATTCATCTATTTTTTAACAATAATTAGTAATACCCTATCGTTTCGACAATAAGAAGGGTCATGCATCGTTAATAGGATTCCACAATCGGCAGAGAACACAACACCATATTATTATTTCGGATTCAAGTATATGGTTGAAATCTTTATCTACTGTTTACTTTAAACACCCATAGCTACAAGTATTATTCAACACAATATATTACTCTTATTATATGACATTCACAATAAACAGTGGCACAATTAATTGTGTTTCTTCAAGCTGGTTGATGCCTGCAAAAACCCTCGGGGCGGTGGGTGACTACAAAAAAGCAAAAATGTGTGACTACACACCATACCATATCTGCACGTGCCTCCAAGCGAACCCTTAGAAACTTGCGACCCTAAAACGCTCATTCATGTCATTGATACGTCAAATTTGCATTCCCACTTCGAGAGACGTCGGAGGTCTAGGAAAACACAGCTAAACACCCTAGAATCGGTGCGAAAAACCACAAGGGTGGAAACAGTATTTTTGAACCTCCAATAAAACAGCCATTTCTCTCTTGGGAATAACAGCCTCAACTCTAAAATGGCGGTATAACACAAAGCGCAGGTGAAATTTTGGGGCCCCAAGAATCTGCTGCCTTTATATATTTTTATGAACAATTATGCGTATAATGGAGAATTCAAAAAAACAACCCTAGGCTTACACAAACCCCTTAATTTCAGGGGAAAAGGCGTGTACGACCCGTTCGAAAGGACTTGAAACCGTTTCAGTCAGACCCTTTTTCAACGCTTTTGGGAGACCACTGGAGCTCGCGCATGCGAGATTGAAAAAAGTTAGGATAAGCAGGGACTTACCATGGCATGGAAGCGAGTTTGCATACTGCTGGGATGATGTGTGCATTGCATGAGGGACAAACCTCCGCAATCCACTACTACTCACCGTGTGTGTCAAATAGCAAGATAATCCAAAATTATATCAGCCAGCAATCGCGTATGTGATTCTCTGATGAAACAGAAGTCCTTTCACAGTAAGGAGGTTATTCTACTATACATTCAAATTATTTTAATACGTGGGAAAACAATCGTGTTGGGATGGGGCAGGACAGCATCAGCGAGCATCTGCACAGAACGTTGACTGATTCTATGGTCAATTATTGAATGTCACTATCATTGAAACACTTGATGGGGTTTAACAGGTTTAAAAAAAAACACAAAGAAAAAAAAAAATGTTGGCATTACTTTTTATACTATCTTTATATTAACTGTATACACCACGGCCTTACAGGGCTTTCTTCTTCTGTTCCTGATTTTCTTTATAATTGGCTCTTTTCTCTGGGTTACTCTGAACAAAATGTTCTATGTTACAATACGGGATGTTGTTAAATTTGATTATTTATCTTGGTAACTTTAATGAAACAATGAAAGAAGTTCAATAAAGTAATCTGAATCTGAATCTCTATAATTATCATAGGTGTGACTGAACCGGAATTTCATATAAATAGTGAATATCCATGTTTTTCATCATTATTCTAGAACTTTCTAAAAAAGTTTCCATTTGTTAAGACTGTTTAACATTCTTACATCTTGCGTTATTCCCATAAATATTAGATATAATTATGTAGAAGCACCCCTTCCTTCTTTTATTTTTTTATATGCAGAAGTAACGCTTCCGGTATACTATACATGAGCTTCTACTCCAATTATCGCGTATTTACACCACTTTCTCATAACCCAGCTCCTATAGCATTGCAAGTATCATTATATTATTGAAGGAAATTCAAGTCCGCTGAATTTATACAAATAATTTATGCTCTGACAGTTATAAAATACGCGAAAGAAATCATCCCCAACTCTATTCAAACAGTACATTGAAGTAATACGTATCACCTTCTAGTAACCACACGCATAATACTCGTTTAAAAAACATCTGTAAGTGCAGTTTATCACTTATACATTCTAGGGTATTCATACATAAAAGATGACATGCCATATAATTTTCTCAAATAAGTAATTTTGCAAACCAGCTCCAGATAAAGGCATAAAAAGTACATGTGTTTCCAAAGTGCAATTAAATGTTGTAAGATATGGTGGCCACCAGATCTGTTCTGTAAACATTAACCAGCACCACCATCACTACAATGTATGAGGGTAAAAGGTGGGTTGGATGCGGCCAAAAAGATTTAAATTACTATGGTATCTAACAAGCAAGTTTATGATAAGTAAAATTATCAAATCTTGATTGAATCAAGTTAATAAAACTAGCATTTCTTCGATACCATCGACACTATTCCTGAAGGGAGAGTTTTACTCATAATGGTTAAAAAGCTTGGGTTTCTCCTTCACCTCCGCAACCGACATCATTCCCGGAAGGGACAACTTCCCACCGGGACAATTCCGAGGACAGCTCTCCGCGAGACACTCCCTCCGGAAAGGACGGAGTTTGTAAACATAATCTTAACCCTAAAGCCCCTAACAGCCTGAAACCCCTTATTTGTCACAGTCCGGGAAGGGGAGTGTTAAGCTCGGTCTCCTGCCTCGGGTTGGATTCAGCCCAGGGAGAGGTTGTCCGATTCGCGGGGTTGAGTTCACGGAATTCATCCTGGGTACCAGTGGAGACGTAGGTTGCCTATTGGACCAAAACAAAACTCATTGTGACATTCACTGTAACAGATCAACACCTGACACAAATCGAGGCTTACATGAATGTAAAGGGTCCAAGATCATGCCATGGTTTCTCTGGGACTGCGTATTGACATTACATGTTATTATATCACACCAACATACAGATTTATGTTTGTAAGAGCACTCTTCCTTCTCTGACTATAGCTGTATTATCTGTACAATGGCTATGTCGGATTGTAGCACTATATATTACAACAAGGGCGTAAAGAAGCATTTCCGCGAATATATATGTTGATAGCAAATATATTTAGTCAATTATAGTTATGTATCTTACCTATGATTTGTAGTGTTAGAATGTTTCTTAGGAGTGTGTTTAGTAACAATAGAGAGTATAAGATAGAAAATGTAAGGGTAGGTACATAATTTTGAGGGTATTACAAATAAACAACAATAGAGGAAAACTTATAGAGAACAAGAAAGTGAAGTAAGTAAAACAGAAATATGATTTGTGCAAATCATAGTTCATTTCTTTCAATAGAGATACCTCTTTACAGGAAAAGACATTTAATTTAAGAACTATTTGTTTAAACATTATCTTTGATCTTTATTTTTGACAACAAATTAAATATGTATTCTAACTAGACCATGCAACATATTATCATAATTTATACGTACAGTATAGAAACTAATATGCACACTCTGAAAGAAGAGAAATTTCTTATTAGAATTGACAAAGAAGAGATAGAAGAATCAATTGTAAATAGGCCAATATAACCAAATAATCCCAGGTTTCCATATTAGCAGCTGTAGGTGAAAACTTCTGCTTTCCAATGGAATAAACTGTGTAATTTTTGCTTACCTGTATCCAACTAATTGATGCGGTTTATGCCCTACAATTAAGATTTTTGGGAGAATGGATTGATTTTACGAATGTTATGTTTGGTGTCCCTATTAAGGCCTAACCTACTAGGACATTAATTAAAGAGAGATTCCCATGCTAATTACATACAGGAGAAAATCCTAATATGAAAGCAGAATGAGTGCACAGACCATCCATATAAATTGCGGAGGGAAGGCGCACGATAGTTAAAACAAAAATGAAGTAATATTATTAAGTAGTGAAGTATAGAATAGAGATTATTATATATTTTAAAGGAAATTTACCACGAGGTCATAATTGGTATAGAAGAGGGAAAGATGTCAAGGTAGTTGTTTTTTAGCAATATAATATAAAAAAATATTACGCAAAGTAATGATATATAGAATAAATGATACCAAATGGTGGAATCCAATCTCTCAAGAAATACAGTTAACAGTATAGGTAGGAAATAAAGGAGAATTTAATTAAAGCGATAGCCCTTTTTCCAGCGAAATACCTTCTAGAGTATATTAGTCGAAGAGAATTTAGAAAGGCATTCGAACAGAACATTTTCGAAGATCATGGGTGATATTATTGGAAGTGGGGGAAGAGGGAAGAAGGAGAAAACCAATAAATAGTATGATGAATGTTATAACAAGTATTTGCACATGTATATCAGAGACCCGTAACATAAGGGGGGGGGGGGAGGGGATGGCGATGGGTTTTTCAACGGAAGCCCCTCCCCTGACCAGTTGACGAATTTCTGTGGGTTTTACATGTTACAACTGAGCGGTGTTTTACTGGTCAATCCCACGATACGCACTATAAATTCATAGTGATAACATATCTTTTTCTTAGCCAGTGTGGCTATACTGAGATAGATATGTGTCCACAAAGTTCAGGTTGAACGATGAATTATTATAATTACTAGTTCTGGACTGTACTATTTTAACAGGTGTCTTAATACGTGGCCCTCAACTCACATCGATAGCATTTCTAAGGAACCAGGCAATAAATTCATGAACTGACGAAAACAAATCACTCGTCAACCTAATAATTACTACCTTGAATAAGGTAGATAAAATCAAAATTAACATGAATCAATATATAAAAGAATTGGGGATACAAGTGCATATTGAATTTTCATTAAATAATTCTCAAGAATAACTTTGGGTTTTCTTTTTCCAACTATAGATAGAGAGAGCGTCCGGAGAGAAACGGGAAAGCATTAACGGTACAAATGGGAAAGCACCCATCTATGGAGCAGAAGAAGGGCCCAAAATTATGACTGTCTTTCCCTTGTGCTCTTGATCAGTGGGGTAAAAACTGTGGTGGTGAAGGGAGCAGCCGAAACCAGAGAAAAGAGTTGTTAAGTACAGCTCAGAGAAAGGGGGGCGCAGATGTGAGATGCGGAAAAAATCTCAGATGGAAAACCCAGAGCATTCATCGGATTTATATCGTTCACGCCCTGGTGAGATTTTAATAAAGTACAGGGCATTTGAATTTTTTCTGGTGGAGTCGGGGGCGAGCGGAACGAGGGGCTAGTCTGAGGCAGCGCCCTATCTTTTACGGGCGCCCTCCCCCCCCTATCTCCACCGCAGGCGAGCATTGGAGATGGGTCTCGCTATGCCTAAAAAAAAAAAAAGGTCAACATAAAACACATCACTTCATCTGTTTTGGTCGCCAGAAAATCGGCACTGGAGGGGAACAATACCCCGTTGAGCGAATACGAAAAATAGGCAAAATATGTTTCGCCTCGGACAACTTTAGGTAACATCAGATCTCATATTATAATATCTTCTTTGATTCGGCAACATGCGGCGAACTCGCATTACATGATTCCGTAATTGTTTGGGGCGACACTGATAATCAATGAAATACATATGCAGGAAACAACCTAAATTATTTTCGCAGGAATGTTTTTGTTGCTTTTGTGTTGGCTACTTTGTACCGTGGACACCCTGTTTTATAATTACATATTAGTTTTGGATAAATGATTGTTTATTTCAATTACAATGTTTAGAATATACCATATTTGTTATTGACAAGATCCCTTTCATAATTTTAAACTAGATGAATCTTGCAGCAGCCCGACTTCATTTAGTGGCAGGGAGAGAGAAAGTTCGATGACATGAGGGCGAGGTGCGCGCGGATCTTTTTTTAATCGGGCAACGAGGCAGCGTCACATTATCTATTTTTCATGGCTACGACAAAAAAACATAATATCAGGTTAGGAAAAACATCAAGCTACATACATTCAAATTTACCTGCCACCCAAACATTTATGTTATATGTCTAAAATAAAATATATATCATCAAAAATATAGTATCTACGACTCCGAACGGATTTTGTATTTTAAAATGGTTTTTAATAAAACAGAAAGGCTTCCATGTCAAATTTGACACTCTCGGCCTTGGATTCCACTTTGCGCTAGTTCTCTTCGAACTCTTTTGGAGAAACTGACTTGTGAAGGACCATACCGAAAATATTGTTGGTAATAAAATCATGGGAATAGTAAGCATGACTGATCTGCTAATTGATAATACAAAAGTCGTTACTTGTTACTCATATTTTTCACATTGAGGATATTCACTCTTAGTTACGCTAATTAGGGACTATTAAAAGTGATCAAAGGAAACGTGTAAGATTAAATTTGTCCTTACTTTTCTCTCTTTTGAACCTGACGGGTTAGCAGAGACTATTGAAGCAAATTGAGGAACTTGTATTTGCCTTTAGGGGCCTTATCAAGCCTACATACTTACACTCTGCTTATCGTGGATTTTATTAGATTCTATTTATACCCGCATAATAAATGTTACACCGGTATGCTTTTTTATCAGGGTTATAATGCATGGGAGACGGGTACGCTAACAGCCACGATTATCCGGCTCAGGTCACAATAGACAATTTTCTATCAATCAGGGAGTTCTTCTTCAGAAAAAGGTCCCGTCCATCGGGAAGACATATTTTCTCTGTTGTTAAGAGAGAGAGGCGGGGCGACTTGTTAAAAATCATAAATGTAGAAGAAGAAAATCGAAGGACTCCTAATTTTAAATTTTGTTACTGATAATATGTCTATTTTATTAAACCCTGGCTATCACTGTCTATCTAATAATAATGAAAAAAAAACATAACCCCCAATGGAAATCTTTTTATTGCTCGTGCTTCGCGTTCTCGCCGGATACTTAACTACAGGGGCGCGTCCGTAATAGCAAATACACTAGATAGTCTTATGTAGAACGTCAAAGTTCGGTACCTATTTCCGCCGGCTCAGCCAATAAATCATCGTGCTTGAGCAGCAGTAAATCATGTATATTTAAGAGGAGGAGTCATGTCTAAACTTCAGAAGTTTTAGTACGTCGGTAGGTTTTATATACAACGAAAAATAGAATAAATATCTCAAACTATCGAGGTTAGTCGCAAGGGGCCCAAATCAGCAGCCTCGCCAATTAATTTTCATAGCACTTTCTTTATCTAAGACGCCGTAGCACTGCAGTCCGGCTCTTTCTATGTTTCTCGAGCTGATTGTATAGTGTAAAAATATTCTTAGCGCTCTGAGTTTGACTAGCCAAAGGTAAATACAAGTTCTCAAATGAGCCCGTACACTCGGTCACTTTGCTTATACATATATGTATATCTGGTAGTGGCTATAATAAGCCGGCAGGATAAAAGTAGAGAAAAGGATAACACTAAGATTCCTTTCATTATGGAACAAATTCTGAATAAGTCTTGATACTCCTACTTATTACAGTATCCCAAGATACGGGATAAGAGAGACATATACATGTCTCGCATGCACAATGACTATTACACTGTCATGTTGTGGTATTGTAGATCTAAAGTTTGAGTACTATACTTTATTACTACACAATCTCATTAGCTCTTTACACGTTAATACTTAACTTAATTGCTATCATATTATATTTAATGCCGAATTGCTCTTTGGTTTGATTACTTTAAAAACACACAGCAATCAGAAGTTAAAATATAAAAAATCATCATATTTTTCGATTAGTATAACGCCCACAATGATGTCTTCTTTTTTTAATTATCTTCCTTTCGCATGGTTTTCCATCCAGTTTCTCACAGAGTTCGAAAAGACTCGAGCGGCAAGATGATATCAAAGAGTGTCAAGTTTGACATGGCTTTAGTGTTTGTGTAATTTAACTTTAAATTACAAAAGATCGTCGGCATAATCATTTTGATTTGGTGATTTTATTTATCTTTATAACAACATTCTTAATCGTTGGCATATAATTTGAATTAGGTCAGACATGAATGTTCTAACTTGTATAATATACTTTTTTTTTGTGCAGAACAAAATAGCAAAATAGGCCATGTGCGATTAAAAAAAGAATCAGACGCTGTGACATGAATTTCAATACATCAGGGTGCTGCACGCAAATTAAAAACAATGGAGGGGGGCAAAAGCTCTGTTCTACTTAATTAAAAAAACTTGTAATTAATGGGTGCCCCGTCAAAAAGCAATTAGGTGGCACCTCCCGACCTTGTTGCCCTGCTCCCCCTATTCCCTGTCTCCGACAAATAAAATTAAATATAGAGATCTTTTTACACCGGCACCATTTTCCAGAAAATTTCTTGGTTTCGCCCGGGATTGTCCCAGGGGCAACAATATTGTCTGACATTTTTAAAAACAATAAGTGAATACGGGAGGCCTTAAAGATAGGGGACGCCTTCAGACCTGCCCCCTTAATCCCCCCCCCCGCACAAGTTTAATTTCCATCTCACTCCAAACTAACATGCTGATTTTTATAGCTCACCACTCTCTCCTCTCGAAGATCTCTTGGTCTGCGCTCTTGAGATTTTCCCATCTAGCATCTGACGCCCTTTTTCTTGCATCATTACTTTACACTCTTTCTCTGTTTTTCGCTGCTCCGTTCACCACCCCCCAATTTTCCAACGTCAACCGAGCAACATGGAGGAAGTTAATATTGCCTTTCGCTTGCCCATAATAGGGTGTTCCATTTGTATCCTCGTTGCTCCCGTTCTCTCTTTCCGACATTTCATGTGGAAGAAAAAACAAAGTTATTTGAATGTATTTAATGCATTCAATTATGCATTTATCCATTCTTTTTAATTGATTCGTTAAATTGATTTTTCTACTTATATTCATTATGCAGGGTTTAACGTATTTGTTTCTTCTTCATAATTTAATTGACTGTTTCGTTAATGACGTAGCGACCTCCGTACTATTGCCTATATAACACTGTAAATGATTCAGAAAAGTATTTAATAATACGTAGACTTGTTGGCCATCAATGCAACTGGCTAAAATATGTTTTATGTCATCCGATGTTAAGTCGTAATCATTGACAAAAACCCATTTGTAAACCATGTAAACCCAGTCATGACACAAATACCAGCTATGAAATTTATGTACTCAGAAATCATGTTTCAGTTAAATTGAGCAGAGATCAAAAACCCAAATTATGACAAACACCAATAAGTAATCCAAGTACCATGACCCGTTAAATTTATCTTTAAAAATTATCTTTATAAATTATTATGTATGCTTATTACAACACAACAGTAGAACTTTAGACGAATCACGTGGTGTAGGTTTAGGATTACCGCCTTGGACATTCACTCATTTCTGATTAGATCATCCTACGGCCTGAAATGACACTGAGACGAAGAAAAATCTCAAAAATATATATTGCAAATATCAAAATCAGTATGCTCAGGAAAAAACTGCACAATGTTTTGATTAAGCGCGACAAAGAGGAAGCTAGTTTAAGTTTTTATGCTATGAAGGATTATTTTGCGCTCTGGTGATTATCGGTAGGGTAGTTTCATGATTACCGTTGTATACGCTGCATTTGTATTCTGGGTGAGAGACTAGCGCTATAGGCATGGTATGGGTGTGGACACCATAATTTTGCTAGAAAAGATGCAAGCAGGTAGCATAGGTCGTCTGCAGCAGCTCAAAGAAAAGAATCATATATGGACTCCATCCAAGAGCCGAGATAATAATTCTAACTTTGTTAAGATCTTTTTGTGTTTGGTACAAAAACTTTTAATAGAAAGCTATTCTAATTTCCATGTTCACTTCCTAGAAACCAACCTCCACAAATGATTATATTGCACATATTAAATGTGCAGATGTCTTTTTTCTTGTATTGGGCTTAACAAACTGATAAAATAGGGGAGATGAAAACCACAATGGTTGATCAGTTGACAATCAGATGAGATGGATATGTTTTGTAAAATGAGATAATTTATTACACGTGTATCGGACCATCCTCACCAACACGTATGTGTTACAACGTCATCGCGAAGTACAATACTACATGGAGAGATACAGCTCCCCCGGAGGACACGTGGGGTCTATGGGACTTAGTTGGTTAGGGTAGGGTTAGTATCCTTCACAGGGGAGTTCCTGTCCTCGGGGAGCTGTCGCATCATTGTGTTGATGATCCTCGTTGGAGTGTACTCACGGGGGAGATGCATTCGCACACATTTTTACCATATCGATATAATTACTCTTCACATAAATATCTATGGAATCCAGAAGATTTATTATTGATTCATCAGCATTCTAATGACATAATATGATAATTTAAAATAATATTCAAATTAGTGTTTACATTCCATTTTGCCATCCATCATTATCAGCACTCAGTGTTATTATGGGTCGAATATTACAAAAGATGGTCCTAGACCTTATATGAACAATTAAATATCCATTCTCCGGGAAAGAAGTACTTTTTAGCCTCTTTTTCCGGAGCAGGTTGACTTTACTATTTGAAAATAGATTGCATGCATTCTTTTTGCAATAACCACCTAAGATTAAAAGTGGATAATAGATACAATGTTTTTAAAGTTTGGTGTACTAAAGGGATACGTATTAGAAATGCACCTTTTTGACATAGAGATGGATTTAGTTTCCTCTCAATGTAATTTTAAACTTCAGCATAAATTTGAATTCAGAATGTAAGTGCTTCAATAAATTGGATTATTATATGCATTCGCCTATTAGAGCTGGTTTAACAAGTGTTAGTAATATATATGGCACACAGAAAGATTGATAGACCTACATGTATTTATACCAGGAGCGTTACTATTTCTCGATATAGGAAAAAATTAAAAAAAAGGGTGTTGATGCCTCAATATTATATCAATATTATCTTAAACGCAAGGAGTAAAGAATGAACATCGTCATATGAACAAATGGAAACTTTTTTGTTAGAAATATGAAGATAAAACCATGGGGTCATTTCAGTCCTATTTTCAATGATTTCTGCGGAGTCCTATGCTGACTATGATTAATGCTATATGACAGGGAGATTATCAAGATAGATATTTTTACTATTATTATGATATTTCTTATTATTCTAAATTCGATGAATTATATTTCAAGCAAAAGTATAAACAAGGTTTAATAACATTAATCAAATCCTAACAACATCAGTATGTACAATAGTTAAATTTTATTGTTTCATAAACTCCACAAAGTCTTAAGCAGTAAAATCATATTATTATTTAGATGCTGACGATTCGAGCGTGTACGAGCCCAGCAAGTCAAGACAAAGCTTGTAATGTCGCGCTGGTCCCTAATATAAAATAAAAAAATAGCATGACGAAAGAATAAGGGCATATTTTTTCTATTCTTTTTTTTTCTTTTAAATGTTATTAATCTGTATGAACACACCCGATATATACACATATCCTAAGTTATATATTATATTAATTTTTACGTGATCACTATTTGGATAAGATACAGTAAATTAGAGAATAATAGTGAATTAAAATGGATAGATCCCCATCCCCAACACGGATGTTTTCAGGTGATACAAATATTGAAAAAGAAAAAATACTTTAATGAAAGACCCCAGTAGAGATGATTAAGTTCAAGACAAGAGATGAAGAGATAGAAAAGATGAAATAGATAGTACAATTAATTTGACAAGCCAATCGGAAGGGGGGGTGGGAGGGTCACTATATGAAGCACAATATCAACACATTTTGTAACAGAATTTATGAACGGGTGATGAGGGCACTACGGTGAACAATGCGTTCGAAATCCATAACAAGCGGTTGAAAGCACTGGGAAGCTGGGCTATAATTAATATTTCAAACCTTTCCGCACCAGGGCAGCTAATGATTTTGAAATGGGGGGCGAGTTTGCAGACGCTTTTTCCCTGAAAATAGGGGGGTGTTTTTAATTGTCACAATACGGAGCACGACATTCATCTTCAATTAACACTCAGGGGGTTTAGGGGGGCCAAAAGTGGGGTCACGTGTCTACGGAGCCATTCTAGTGGGTCGGTTATTCAGAGCAGAAATGGCTGTTGTTGGAAGGTGCAAAATATTATAGTTCACGCGAGGAGGTGTATTACAGCCATTTTTAAGGTGTATCTCTGTTACTCCAATCTGAGATCGAAAAATAGAGGATGCAGATTTGGGTGTCTAATGCATCTAAACAATTTTAGGGTCATTTTCAGGGTTGCGGGGACACGCATATGGGTAGCACTTTTTTCATTTGAGTGATCGCCCCAAATCTTTCTGGTTTTTTTCGCGACTCATACTCAGTCTGAGTAAGTATATATTATTTAATGCCACTCTGATTATAATTGATGATATCGTTCACAATTGTTAAATAGATATATAAGTTTATGTTAAACTTGTATGAGACAGAGTGTGTTTAGTTAAGACAATGGGAATAAGATTTAAACTTAACTAATCGAAATAAAAATATTAGTGCATTAGTGTCTGCATTGGAATATCTATAACACGATGCCTCATATGTGTCATACTAATGGAGTTGAGCAAGTAAGAGATGAGAGAGAGAGTTAAATAATATAACTAGTTGAGCCCAGATTGTTTGATAGAGTCATGTCGGCTTGATTATAAACGTTATTAGAATAAAGAGTAATATATGTATATAGATATAGTGCGTATATTTCAGTATCCATGATGAGAAAAGAAATTTTGAAAAGAAATGGAGTCGATATTGTACATCAATGATTTATCTATACGTAAATATGTTTATAAATACCTCTTGTAATCGTTATCCGCAGAGATTCGTATCTATAAGTACAATATACGAAGTCTAGTGACTCTTTTGAAAACGGAAAAAACTCCACGGAGGGGAGAGCAGAGAGACAGAGAGTAATGTCAAAGCTATGCTCGAAATATGCTATGTCAGGGTATGCAGAAGAAGAAGCGATGAGACTCGCTGATATCCCTCATATTAATATTTTTGTACACGACATTTAATCATGATGACTGAGTTTTTGAAATATGATCTTTTGATAATGGTATAATTGATCTTTGATTTTGTATAAATATTTTTCAGGGTTAAATTGGATTTTTTTGGGATGTTCAATTAAAGGGAACCCTGTGGAAGGGTGTAACAATGTAATAGATAATTGGCTATTAAAACTTGAAAAATGAAATTCCAGTTTAGAAAAATTGGTGATTGTCTCTAAGTTGAGATACATTATTCATGATGGATGTGGTTCAGTGCTTGAATAGGCGTGGGTTATGAATTCAAAAGTTTGTGCATGAGTGATGAAGATGCATTTTAATCACATTTCAATAATCGAAGTTGTTTTGACAGTTATAGGCCTACATATGATTGAAAGATATTGTGTCAATTGTATCGTTGTCAACGCGGTAAAAATTCTACACAACTCATTTTTGCGCCTTATATAAAAACGGGTATAGGAAAGTTTTACTTTTTTTGTGTGTTATCACAAGATTTTCGGCCTTTTCTTTATTATAATATAAATTTCATTTATTTATGATTTATTATCAGGGAGGCCTATTTTCAAATACAATGACGGTAGAAGAAAATTAAATCAAATATGAAGTATAGCTAGGTCTGGCGTATATGATTGTGTCATATCAGCTTATATCGGTCCCATAACACAGGGGGAAATTCCGTTCTTGTTTTTTCTTTTTTTTTAAAAATTATTATTAAAGTTGGAAAGAAGAGACAAAAATATGAAAGAGCATTTTTTTGTTAAATTGAAAAAGAAAAAAAAATTACGCTCGCTCCTGGGTGGGCTTGACCACCAACCTTTCGGGTTAACAGCCGAACGCGCTTAACCGGATTGCGCAACAGAAGCTTCGCTGAAAGAGCGGGAGAAAATAATTGATTTTTAGTCGCGCGTTTATGATTCGCAGTCAACACAAACAATCAGCAAAATTATACAGCTGCACCGCATTTGTTCGAATTTGGTAATTTCCATGGGACTGTTTTTTAATTTATATAAGTGCATATGCATTTAGACGTTTTCTTTATCGTCTAATTTGTTCTACATTCCGTGTTCTATACAAATTTTTGAGGAAGCTTTTTGTCAAGACCTCAATCAATATTACTAGCCCCACTCCGATTAATCTGCGTCAGGCATTTTAAGCTCAATAACTTGATAAATGAAGGAAACATATTATAACTCAAGTTTAATATAATTCAAAATGTCCGCAATTTTGATTCTTCATAATTCAATATAACAATTTCAAAAATGTTGAAAAGCTACCATTGTCTCTTCTTCTCCAAAGGTAATTTATTGATCATTTATTCTAAATTAACAATATCTCCTGAAATGTGAACTAAGGCCGTATAAAATAGTCGTCTTCAGGCATGAAAAATACCCCCGTCTCCGAAGAGAGAAATATTCAATAAGGAATTTGAATTTTGTGGTATCACTTATCCATGCTAATAGTAAAGACGAGAGAGAGATCGAATTAAGTACAGAAACTAGAGGGTATGCTTGGCTGGTTTGAATTTTAATCTCCTTCGGCCGATGTGTGGAGAGTTAGTTCACAATAAAAAATTGTACCTCATTGGACTAATTTAGCTATAATACAATCGTAGAGTAATTCATTTTCTCTGTAATGGTGGACTAAGGATGAGTTGAAAATTAATGATATTTGTAGTGTCGTGTGTGGAGTTGATGTTCAGAGAGTTTTGTATACAAAGCAAACATAGATATAACTAGTTTTAATATTAAAGAGTAATTTCAACTTTTCATTGCTAAAGAATTAATGTGGCTGGCAAAGGGTTAAGGGTATATCCAAGTTTCTGATTGTGAACGATGTGCAGTGATGATGGGTTTTATCAGTCATGGAAGCAGTGAGCCTCACAATTTGAAGAAAAAAAAGTGAACATTTTTTGCTGAATTTTTGAAAGATGGGAACTCATTAAAAAGGAGAATCTCCTTCCCATATTTTGCAGACGAGGAATGAATATTTTAGGACTTAAATGACTTATAGCCTAATAGGTCAAAATGCATACTTTGCCAAATTTGTTTTATAGTATAAAGATTATAATATATAAAATATAACATGTATGTATATATGTATATACATGTATTTATATATATATATATAATATTATTATAAAACACAGTCTAGAAATAAAAGTTTGACGGTTGGTCATTTTATTCTAACGCAAGTTTCAGCCTACATAGGCGATCCTCAGGATATATATATAATATAGTATACAGCTATCTGATTGTATAAATTTGCATACGACAGGCGATCCAATATAAGAAAGGCCAGGAGTTCATTTGTTTAAGAATTAATTGAGCATTAATATTTTAATAAGGTGTTTATAGAAGCAAAAAGCAAAAACAGATGAGGTGGACTCCCATAAGTTGAATAATAAATTTTATTGTTCGGATTTTGCTTTAAATTGTTATTTAAGTTTAGTTTTTTTTGTTTGCTGTCATTTTTGGTTTGTGTTGTGTGTGTGGTGTGTTGTTGTGTGTGTTGTCTGCTTGGCTGCTAATAAAGGGTGTCCCCGTGCGGTTGAGATACTGGCTAAACAATGAATTTCAATTGAACCCAAAAAGTGGAAACTTGAATTCTTACCGGCGTTATTATTGCCCTATGCCGCCCTACTAGAGGTGCGGTGTCCGACTCGCGAGTCCCATGCCTAGTTTGGAATGAGGCCTACAATGTTGTTCAATAGAGGTTAAGAGTCTACCTAAGATAATAATGATAAAGTTTTGTAAATAATGCAGGCATAATAATATACCTGCACATATATTATACTTTTTCCAGTAGACCATTTTACAAATTGATTGATAATTCATCCATTTTATTCTTTCTGGGACATAGGTAACAGAGTATTGGCATACAACTGGTAAATAAAAAATGAACTATACATGGAATCCAGTTTGCATAAATTAGTTGTTGCTATGTCAGGCAGAGCCTCAGGCAAGACTTTCAGGTTGTCAAAACAAGCCTTTGTATAAAAATATGCATACTTTCTAAAACAAGTCTGTTCTTGATAACACAAACTGAGCTGCCCGGACAAGTAGCACATGACCTTGGATTCCAAATATTGTGGTTCTTTCTTTATAACAGTTTATTCAAATGGCGCCTTTTACCACCATTGTTGAGTCAA
>CALNVZ010000641.1:2591949-2636546 GCA_940671915.1 Paracentrotus lividus | reverse complement strand
GACTAAATTTATACGCCTAGTCTCACATTTCAGGAGATATTGTTATTAGAATTAAATGATCAATAAATACTTTGGAGGAAGAAGAGACAATGGTAGGCGTTTCAACATTTTTGAAATTGTTATTTGAATATGAAGAATCAAAATTGCGGACAGTTGAATTATATTAAAACTTGAAGTTATAAATATGTTTCCTATCATTTATCAAGTTATTGAGCTTAAAATGCTGACGCAGATTAATACGAGTGGGGCTAGTAATATTGATTGAGTCTTGACAAAAGCTTCCTCAAAAATTTGTATAGAAACCACGGAATGTAGAACAAATTAGACGATAAAAGAAAAACAGTCTAAATGATATGCACTTATAGTAAATTAAAAAACAGTCCCATGGAAATACAAATTTCGAACAAATGCGGTGCAGTGTATAATTTTTGTGATTGTTTTGTGTTGACTGCGGAATCATAAACGCGCGACTATAAAATCAATTATTTCTCCCGCTCTTTCAGCGAAGCTTCTGTGGCGCAATCGGTTAGCGCGTTCGGCTGTTAACCGAAAGGTTGGTGGTTCAAGCCCACCCAGGAGCGAGCGTAATTTTTTTTCTTTTTCAATTTTACAAAAAAATTGTTTCTCTTCATATTTTTTGTCTTCTTCTTTCCAACTTTAATAATAATTTTAAAAAAAAAGAAAAAAAAGAACGAATTTCCCCCCTGTGTTATGGGAGCGATATAAGCTGCATATGACACAATCATATACGCCAGACCTAGCTATACTTCAGTATTTGATTTAATTTTCTTCTACCGTACATTGTATTTGAAAATAGGCCTCCCCTGATAATAAATCATAAATAAATGAAATTTTATATTATAATAAAGAAAAGCCGAAAATCTTGTTGATAACACACAAAAAAGTTAAAACTTTCCTATACCCGTTTTATAGAAGGCGCAAAAATGAGGTTGTGTAGAATTTATTACCCGTTGACAACGATACAATTGACACAGATATCTTTTCCAAATCATATGGTAGGCCTATACTGTCAAAACAACTTCGATTATTGAAATGTGATTAAAATGCATCTTCATCACTCATGCACAAACTTTTGAATTCATAACCCACCCTATTCACAGCACGAACCCACATCCATCATGAATAATGTATACTCAAGCTTAGAGACAATCACCAATTTCTAAACTGGAATTTCATTTTTCAAGTTTAATAGCCAATTATCCTATATACATTGTTTACACCCTTCCACAGGGTTCCTTTATTGAACATCAAAACAAACAATTTAACCTGAAAATATTATACAAATCAAGATCAATTATACATATCGACAAAAGATTATTTCCAAAAACAGTCATCCATGATAATGTCGTGTACAAAATATAAACATGAGGGGAAAACTCCACAGGCATCGCAAGCAACCGCAATAACATGCAAAAAGTTTGAAATATCTCTGTCATGATGACACTTTCGTTGCCCGTGGAGTTTTTCCGTTTCAAAAATAAGATTCGTATATTGACGTTGTACGAATTTCCGCATAACATTACAAAGAATTTGTAAATATTTAGAAACATTGTGTAAAATGACTCCATTTCTTTTCAAAATTCTTTTCTCTCAGGTTTACCCTTTCTATACATTTCTCTTTTTGATAATACGTTAACAGCCGACATGACTCTATCAAACAATGGTATCTGTTTTTACATTAATTTTATTTGAAAATCTCTTTTTTAACAATAATTAGTATACAATAGAGGCACTGTTATGATTTCCAAGCAGACCAAACAATTTATTTCGATTAGTAAGTTTAATCTTTATCCCTGTCTTACTTAAACACCACTGCTCAAGTTTTAACCAAATTATATCTATTAATGGACATTCACAATAAACGTGCATAATTGTTTCTTCGCTGTTGATGCAAAAACCCGGGGGGTCACTCAAAGAAAAAAGTGCTACCCATATGCGTGTCCCCGCACCCTGAAAATGGACCCTAAACGTCTCATTGCATGAAGTCAAATTTGCATCCCTTTTCGACGTCAGACTGGAAAAACATACCCTAAATGGCGTAAACACCGTGAAATTTTGACTCCAAAACAGCCATTTCTGCTGAAAACACCCCCTAAATGGCGTAAACACCGTGAAATTTTGGCCCCCAAACCCCTATTTTTATGAAAATGGCGATTGAAATTAAAAAACACCCCTATTTCAGGAAAAGCGTCGACGCCTTCGAAAGGCTGAAAGCAGACCCTTTTCAACGCTTTTTGGGGACACGCATGCGTAGCACATCATGTGGTGAGTGACCCCCCCCCCCTAGGGGTGCAAAAAGAACATTTTTATCAGCAACAATCGTTGAACTTAAAACAGTGAGTCTTTCATGGTAAAGTATTCTTTCAATATTATACTGAAAACATCTCATCTCTATATCAATAGTTGACTGAACCGGAATCATAAATATGAATACCATGTTTTATCTTCAATTTCTAAAAAAAAGTTTCCATTTGTTAAGACTGTTACATTCTTTCACCTTGCGTTTAAGAAATATTTATAATATGAGAACACCCTTTTTATTTTTTATAGAGAAGTAACGCTCCGGTATAATACATGTAGGTTCTATCATATTTCGGTATTACACACTTGTTATAACCATCGCAGCTCTTAATAGCATTGCATATTCCATTATATTGAAGGAAATTAATCTGAATTTCAAATTTATTGCTGAAGTTTAAATACGTGAGAAACATACCATCTCTATTCAAAATGTCATTGATATACGTATCCCTTTGTACACCAAACTTTAAAACATCTTATCATATCCACTTTAATTCTAGGGTTATTCCCAAAAAGAATGACATGCAATATTTTCAATAGTTAATTCAACCAGCTCCGAAAAGGCAATAAGTACTTCTTTCCAAAATGGATTAATTGTAAATCTGGCCAATCTTTTTGTTAATATTCAGACCCCATATACAACTTGAGGGAAAGTGATGGAGGCAAAAAAGAAATAAACAAATGATAATTATATAAATTATCATCTGATGAATCAATAATAAATCTTCTGATCCATGATATTTTGAGAGATTTCATACTGTGTAAAATGGTTCTAGTACATCTCCCCGGAGGAACAGAAACTAGTCCCCCGGAGGACTAACCCTAACCCTAACCCTATGTCCTCGGGGGAGCTGTCCTCGGGAATTGTCCCCGGGGAGTTTTCCTCCGGGGAGATGTCCTGATACGTGTAAAAATATCTGTCATTTTACACCACCATCATTGTACAACTGACACATTTTTTCTTCCTATTTATCAGGTTTGTTAGTGGCCATATAAACAAGAAAAAACATCGATTTAAATCTGCAATAATTTGTGGGGTTGGTTCTGGAAGTGAAAGAAATAATAGTTTAATTTTGGTACAAACAAAGACTTAACATAGTTACTCGTCCTGGGTGTCAATGATCTTTCAGCCTCAGAGACATTTGACTTTTTCTTCTTGATCTTTTCACAATAAATTATGTTCAACCATACTGCCATACGTGTTAAATTCACCGAAAAATCTATACCAAGGTATCTGAAATAGCCAACCGATATCCAGTTCAATTTATACTCTTGTAAAACTTCTGCTTTTAAGAAATCTGTTCTTCCTTATCCAAACTATTTGCGTTTTCCTACATTGATTTTGAGATTGATTTTTTTGAGATTTTGGTGTCATTTAGGCCTGATTATTTAAAAGAGAATTCCAGTATAACTACACCGTGACGATTTCCAAAATTTCGAGAGTCATGTGTTGAAAGAAATAATAATTATAAGGATATATTTTTTAAAGATAATTTACGGGTCATGGTAGGGGGGGGTTGTTGTCATAATAACATGATTTTAGTAATAAAGTTTCTAGCTGGATTTGTGTCATGATTCTGGGGTTTACTGGTTTACAATGGTTTTATGTCATGATTTACGACTTAAATCATGACATAAAACTTTTTAGCCAGTTGGCATGATGGGTCCAACAAGTCGTATCGTTATTATAAATACTTTCTGAATACTTTACAGTGTCTTATATGGCATAATACGAAGCATTTTCTAAGAACAGCAATTAATTATGAATGAGAAAACAAAATACGTAACCTAATAATGAAATAAGTAGATAATCAATTAACGAAATCAATTATAAAAGAAATGGATAAATGCATATTGAATTCATTAAATACATTCAAATAACTTTGTTTTCTTTCCACATAGAAAAGTCGGAGAGAACGGGAGCAACGGTAAAATGGAAGCACCCATTATGGAGCAGCGAAAGGCAAATATTTATGACTTTCCTCCTGTGCTCTTGACGTGGGAAAATGTGGTGGTGAAGGGAGCAGCGAAAACAGAGAAAAGAGTTGGTTAAGTAAGAGCAGAAAAAGGGGGCGTCAGATGCTGAGATGGGAAAATCTTCAGATGAGAACCAAAGAGATTCTTCGAAATGGTGAGTATAAAATCAGGCATTTAATTTTTTTGGTGGGATCGGGGGGGGGGAGGGGGCAGGTCTGAGAGCGCCCCTATCTTTTTAAGGGCCTCCCTATTCACTTATTGTTTTAAAAAGTCAGACAATATTTTGCCCCCTGGGACAATCCCGGGCGAAACAAAGAAATTTTTCGAAATGGTGGGTTAAAACTCATATTTAATTTATTGGCGGAAACAGGGGGGGGGGGCGGCAACAGGTCGGAGTGTGCCACCTAATTGCTTTTTGAACGGGGCACCCATTAATACATGTTTTTAATAAAGTAGAACAATGTTTTGCCCCCCTCCATTTTTTTAATTTGCTGCAGCACTCCTATTATTGAAATCATGCACAGCGTCTGATCTTTTTTTAATCGCACATGCCTATTTTCTATTTTGTTTCTGCACAAAAAAAAAATATATATTTACAGTTAGAAAAACATCAAGCTACCTACATTCAAATTTATGCCAACATTAGAATGTTTATAAATAAATAAAATCACAAATCAAAATGTATTATGCTCGACGATTTTGTAATTTTAAAGTTTTAATACAAACATAAAGCTTCCATGTCAAATTTGACACTCTCTTGATTCATTTGCCGCTAGTCTTTCGAACTCTTTTTGAGAAACTGATGGAAGACCATCCGAAAATTTGTTGTAATAAACAACATTCGGAATAGTAAAGCATGACTTCGTTGTATATTGTATATACAATACATGACTTGTATATGTCACTTGAGATATATTTCTTGTCCAATTGGGACTTTAAAGTGATCAAAGACGTTGTCAGATTAAATTTGTCCTTTTTCTCTCTTTTGACCTGACGGTTTAGCATTAACTATTGAAGCACCATTGAGAACTTGTATTTCCTTTGGCCTTAACTCAAGCACATACTTAACTCTGCTTATAGTGGATTTTATTCTATTTTATACCCGCATATAAATGTTACTGTATCTTTTCTTACAGTTACTGGTATTGCTGAGCCGGGTACGCTAACAGCCATTATGGGGGCCAGGTAAATAGACAATTTTCATTATCGCAAGCATTGTATTGAATTACTTTTGTCCAAAGCACATCATGTAGGCTTATGTCACTGTACAAAATTAAAGATGTCAATAAAGTGAAAATATTAAATCTGCGTCAACCATTTTTTTTCCCCTGAGAGTCCTATAATATCAACAAAAAAAAAAAAAAAAAAAAAAAAAAAAAAAAAAAAAGAGAGAGAGAGAGAGAGAGAGAGAGAGAGAGAGAGAAAAGAAAAGAAAAAAAAAAATTAATGATGACAATATAGGCTTTCCTGATCGAGTTCAAACTTTCTACGTTTAATTCGACATTTCTTTCAATCAATTTCATCCGAAATGTGATCGCGATTAAAAATATGCAATCAAATTCGTTTATAAACATCCGGATCAAAAACCGTTAAATCCAATTGCAAATTGCGCCGATCTATTAGATTTTGTGAGCAGTCGTATTCTTCAATGGTCACTCAGATTCGCCCAGTCGTGCACATTGACAAAATTCATTGCATATAAACAGTTTAGACGCCACAAAATGAAATAGAGAAGCTCATTAACGAATATGAAAGAACAAAAACGAAATCGCTTGCTCTAAGCGTTCATTAAATGACCGATATAGCTCTGCTCGTCCAGGTAGTTTCAATTAAAAAACATTGATGAATTAGATTGCAAAGAGTTTAAAATTGACCGGGAAAACCTATATATACATTAGAAATGAAATACTAGTATAGTAAAATAATACGAAGTCAACGCAAATTAATAAAATTACAACGTCATATTAAATCAGCCTCAACGTCCCCCCCCAAAAAAAAAAAAAAAATAAAAATATGGATAATAACTTTTCATGAAAGTTTTTAATTAAAATATGGGTAGGATTTTTTTTGTATGGGGGAGGGTTGGTTTTCAGGTGTAGACTATACACTCTAAAAATGAAATGGTGGAAAGGGTAAATCACCTTTAAAGGGGCCGAGGAGTGACAGCGTTTTCAAAAAGTGTTGGAAAGGGTGTCACATTTTCAACCCTTTTCAAAAACGCTGTCCACCCCTTTCCACCATTTTCATTTTTTAGAGTGTACCCTATGAAAACATTACAAATTAAGGCAAAGCCCTTTCAGCATTATTTTGATGGGAGCTAGAGTTTGATAATTATGTTTGCATAACCATATTTTCTTATGTATCATCATGATCATTATAGCCTACAAAGGGAATAATGACAAGCTTATAATAAATACCATAAAAACACCTTATTTTACTAATGATTATAATTTTTTGCTCATTCAGTGGAGCGGGCAAGACCACGTTGCTGAACACTCTTAACCTGCGGAGTCGTGAGGGCCTGGAGGTGTCTCAGGGAGTATCGTGGAATGGTAGACCTATTGGTCATCAGATGCTCGACTATCAGCCTATGTCCAGCAAGATGATCTATTCCTCAGCAACTTGACCGTCAAAGAACATCTCTTGTTCCAAGTAAATATCTTTTTAGAGGGGATCCAGGATTTCAAGAAGGGGGGGGGGGCAAAAATAGATTTTTAGATTTTGGGTATTCGCACCCAATTATATTTTTACTGTACGCAATATTTAAAAAAAATGTTGTGCCGCCCATTTTTTATTTCTAGATTTATCACGCCAGAATTACTCTTTGGTGGGGAGGGGGGGGGGGCGCGAGGGGGGGGGGGTAGGCCGTAATTTAAGTCGTAAAATAAATTAAATACATTAAATTAAATTTCTAATGTAAAAAACTGCGAGAGCCAGATATGGCGAATATAATCCTATTAATATTATTATTGATATTATCCTGTTATGACTATGAATGTTTCATAATTTCAATTGTCATTTTGTTTTTGTTTTGTATAAAGGCTTGGGTGAGGATGGATCGTGAGATACCAATGAAATCAAGGAGAATTCGTGTAGATGAGGTCATTCGTGCTGTAAGTTTCTAAAATACTGTCTTCATCGTTTGTTGATAATCAGACTATTATTTTGTAAAGTATATATCATTGTATATAAATGGGCAAGTCCAAGCTATTTTGCATACATGTGTTACCGAGGAATTTTACTATAAATCGATTATGATATTATTCATCTCAGATATATTTTATAATTGATTTATGGTAAATTATTCGTCGGTAACACGCGGGACAAAGTTCATAAATCGCTTTGATTTGCCCAATTATAGTTTTTCAGTATCATAATGTTATATAATTATACTGAACTTGTTGTCTGCCGAGAAATATACATTTGAACAAAGAGGGAAAGTGACCAAATATGCGTAATATGAAAAATGAGAGAGAGAGAGAGAGAGAAAATGAGAGAATGGGATTCCACCTGGATTCGAACCCGAGACCTTCTGATTTCGAAGCATTACCAAAATACACCAGACGGTGGCCTGTACTTAGAAAAAGACGTACTCTTACCCGGACTGACCTGTGGCAAACCCAATATCGGGGTTCGTCCAGGAACCCCCTTAACTTTCAATGAAAGGTCGAAAGCTATTAAAACCTGACATAAACCCGAAGGATAGAGCACTTGTCTGGTAATCATGATCAGGAGGTCTCGGGTTCGAATCCCGATGGAATCCCATTTTCTTTGTTCATCTTTTGTTTTTATAAGAGAACACGATACATTATAATTGAGTTCTCATAGGAAAAATGAAATATGATGGAATCAAACGAAACTTACACTGGCTGTTCAAGACAACAACATAAATCGACATAAAGAAATTTCTTCACCGTTTTTTTTTGTTTTTTTGTTAAAGATAATGTTTCTTTATCTTTTTTTCCACAGCTTGGTTTGAGTAAGTGTGCGGATACAGTAATTGGGAATCCTGATCGAGGAATCAAGGGTATATCAGGCGGTGAAAGAAAGAGGCTCTCCTTCGCCTCAGAGGTAATAGAGCTAATTTCATTGATTTGATTTCAATTTATATAATTTGTTTTGATTTGGTTTGGTTTAGTTAGGTTTGGTTTGATATTATTTGATTTGAGCGCACCCCTCTATAATTTCAAAAACATGCACCGAAAATTTTCGGCTGCGCCCCCTATTTTATTTTCAAATTTTCGGTTGTGCCCCCGTATTTCAAAATCCTGGATTTTGATTTTTCGAATTTAATTTGATTTGGTTTGGTTTGATTAGAATTGATTTCATTTGATTTTACTTGATTGGTTTGGTTTGTTTTGGTTTGGTGTGATATGAATCGATTTCATTTCTATTGGTTTAATCCTGTCATTATTCGATTAAATTTTAACCTTTTTTGATTTAGTGATTAAAAAAAACTTGAATCGATTCAATTTGATTGGATTTGGTTTAGTTTCATTTAATTTGCTCTTGATCTTTAAACTTATCTTTATTAAATGCTATACTTAAAGATTTTGTATTTGAAACATGGCATGAATTATCCTTAATAGATTTTATATGATTTGATTTGATTTGATTAAATTTTACTAGTAGTGTCCATGATTACAATAACATTATCTTCTGAATCAATGGCCCATTTCACGTTATCATCAAACAGAACTTTATGATGGCATTAATCCTTATTTGTTTAATTCAACAAAATAGTTATAACCTCGTTTTGTTCCAAATTCTAGGTGCTGACAAACCCTTCTCTCATGTTCTGTGACGAACCCACATCGGGACTTGATTCGTTCATGGCCCAAAATGTTGTCGAAACCCTGCGCGATCTCGCCTCCGAGGGTCGAACCATCCTGTCAACCATTCATCAGCCGTCTTCAGAAGTCTTCGCGATGTTTGACAGGTGAGTGGATGATCGAGAGGCGATGGGAGAGAAAGAGATAGAGAAAGAAAGAAAGATAGTAAAGAGAGAGAGAGAGATAGGAAAGAGAAAGGGAGCAAAGAAAGAAAGAGAAAGAGTGAGAGATAGAGGAAAAAGAAAGGGGAAAATAAAGAAAGGGTGAGAGAGACAGAGAGGGATAGAGAGAGAGAGGGAGAGAGAGAGATACAAAGGAAAGGGAAAGGGGTGTATATAGAGGACTGAAAGATATATACAACTGACATAGTAAGAGAGAGAGAGAGAGAGAGAGAGAGAGAGAGAGAGGGGGGGGGAATATAATTATTTCTGTAAGATAATGGGAGAAGAAGAGAGAAAGAAAAGAAAAGATATACAGGGAACAACGAAAAGAAAGTGATAATGAGAGAAAGTGAGAGAGAGGAGAGAGAGAGAGAGAGAGAGAGAGAGAGAGAGAGAGAGAGAGAGAGAGAGAGAGAAGCTGAGGAAAGACACATCAATTAACAATAGTATAATCATGCATATATATTTCTCATTTAAAGCTTATTGTTATATTATAAACACACCTAAGTTTTGACAAATTAGCTAGGGTATCCCATAGCAGATAAGGTTCTCAACAATGTGAATTTTCTATTTTACTTACAGAATCTTGTTGATAGCTGAAGGTCGTACAGCATTCATTGGCACAACAAAGGAAGCTATGGCTTTCTTTGCGGAGTAAGTCGGTTTTATTTTATTTAAAAAAAAAATATATATATTTCGGGTAAGTTTCTACCTTTGATCAAAGATATAGATTGTATTTTGATTGACATAGATTAAAACATTATCACACAGTGGCTGCAATCACATTATCTTATTATTCCGTCAATGTAATTCGTATAATTATGACGGTTTTATGACGAATCATAATTATATAGTGATTCTCTTGAAAGCAATAAAAATACGTTTCCATATCCCACTCAACGTTTCTGATTTCGTATGAGCAACTAGAATTTAAATCTTACGACAATTCCTAAATTCTTACATTTTTGGCCAACCAGTAACAACTGTATACTTCCTGCTCATTACGATATCGTCAATAAATAAAAAAGAAAAACGTTTTTATCATGACCCTCTTGCATGAAAAGTGGATTCTACGCAACTCAAAAAATCAAACGCAACTCTATTTCAACCAATCAGGATCGCGTATTTGGGACTTGCGTTTGATTTTTCGAGTTGCGTAAAATCCAAACTTTTTGTGCAAGAGGGTTTCTGTTTTTTTAGCATAATTATATAATAATACGTTATGGTTCAGCTCTTTATCATAACTATTAAACTATATAATACTCTATCATGTTTCTATTATTTAGCATAACTATAATAATAATATATGCTTCGATTTTTTAGCTTGGGATATGTGTGTCCGAAGAATTACAACCCAGCTGATTTCTTCATCCAAACCCTCGCCATTGTACCGGGTGAGGAGGATGAATGCAAGCGCAAAGTTGAGGTAAATAACATTTAGTTCAAAGTTCGACGTATAAATGTTTAATTTTATTCCAAATGATGATGGTGTTGTTTTCATATCTTTAATCATTGTCAAAAACTAATAGCAGTAATGTTTATCAAATTGTCTAGGCATAATGATTCAAACAGTTTTTTTTAGGACTTGCAACAACGAAAAAAGAAGAACATTGCTTAGAAAAAAAAAATCATCCCTTTTTCCCAATTATTCCAAAAGACGGATAATAAACACGTTGCATTTTTTTTTTGTACAAGTCAATCTGCGTAACATATTGTTCACTTTCTTTTGCTTGAAAATTAAAACAACAGTCCGAAAGTTCGTTGCTCCGAAATCGAAATATGTTTCGTAAATTCGAAAATGTAATAGACTTCGTTCGTGGGATTTACGAGCCGTATTTCGTTGTCATACCAAATAAATTTTCGTCCAAAGAACCTTCAGAACATCGAGCATCACCCACAATAATTAATAGTTTTTTTTAAATGTTCATATTATCTTCTATTTGGCTTCACTACCTTGCTTCTTCTCGATTGAAAATAATGGTATTAATTTTCCAAGGAGTTTAATTATTAGTGCCATATGTAGATTCCTCTTTGACTCCTCCTATTTCTATTTCACAGGAGAGCAACTATTTTCCTGGTAAACCTAACTTTTGTTGAGGAAAGCGGTACATGATTTTATATTTCATTTAAATCGTGCTGCTTGATATTTATTCTTTTTATAACTATTCGTTTATCTTTATTTCTTTAGGCGATTACAGAGGCATACCACGTTTCAGGCAAATCCAAGAAAATTCGGGCCAAGATTCCACCCATAATGGACGTTGAGGTAAGAAAAGAACACCATTTAAAACACAAAATATACTTCAATTTTGAACACACTGTACAATTTTATTTTATGCCAACCCGCAACTTGCGAGAAGTCATCACAACTCCATATCTGCGACCGCAAAACTCATTTTTTAAAACGCAACTAATAGCCTCTTTGTAAAACTAAGTGTAGGTACTTAACTTGCGACCAATCGTATTATCGTTACCATGGTTACTTTTTATCGTTAGTATAATGATATCATCCCAACACATTAAGTCATAGAGCTACATTATAAAAGCCAACTTATACCTGGCGATCAAGCGGGAATATTACATGTATAGATAAAAGCATTATTAAAGCGATCATATGTAGTTTTGTCAAACAAAAGTTAGCACGTAAAGTGGGGCATTATAAAGTACTATATCTGCATATAAATAAGTCATCATTTTTGACCCATGGATTTCTTGTTCTAATGAAAATGAATTTTAATCCATTAATTATATATTTTTTTTCTCTTTATATACCTCAGCTTCAAGATGACGACGAAACATCTCCGTAAGTATTCATATTTCTTAACTCTGTCACCTTTTCCCCGTTCGAGCACATAGCTTTCTAATCTCCAATCATATCAAGTAACACTGGTGCCCCCTAAAATGGCCTCGGGGGCCCGAATGGCTGCACTACGCCAAGACAACACTCTAAAACCACCAAGGGTGAAATGGGTGGAAAATGGTGGAAAAGGCCGAAGACTGGCACCCTTTTCCTCCCTTTTCGAAAACGCTGTCGCTCCTCGGCCTCTTTAAAGGGTGATTCACCCCTACCAACCCTTTTATTTTGTTAGAGTGAATGATTAGTTTATAAGATAATCAATTATTAAGAATCTCATCCGATTAGTGCATATTTTATTTTTACTGTAGGCCCTACCATGTACAACATGTTTTTTTTTTTTTTTTTTTTTTTTTTTTTTTTTTTTTTTTTTGCTGTTAAATAAAATGTTATGGTTGTATGAGATTGTTAGTATAATATTGCTTGAAAATGTTTAAAATATTCATTATCTTTTGCACTTGTTTTCTTTCTACATTTTGTGTGCGAAAGGTACAAAGCAAGTTGGTGGCAGCAATTTCGGGCGTGTACATGGCGAGCATACAGAAACAATAGAAGAGAACCGCTTATGACCACTGTGCGCTTCACACAGACTGTGGTAAGTGTCGTAATTCCTTTCTTTTTTTTTTCTTTTTTTTTACCAGTCAATATTCATCAACTCTGGTGAATAGTTTTCAGTTCTTAATGTACTTCGCAAAGTCTTGTTTCGTTTGTTTGGACTATCTGTCTTTTGAAATTCATATTGAAAGTAATGAAACCATTTAGGCCTACTAACAATCTCTATTTGAATAGAACTAAAATTGTGTAAATAAAGTAAATAAAATATATTGATTCATTCATTTATGTAAATAATGAGATCCATTTCTCTCGACAATTTCGGTCATAAGACGGACATGAATAACGAAACTTCGAAAGAACGGGCTGTAACCAATAATTATTTTACATCTCCCCCCCCCTTTTTTTAGATCATCGCTCTTATTCTAGGTCTGGTGTTCTTAAGACAGCATATTAATCAAGAAGGAATCCAGAACATCAACGGTTGTCTTTTTATTCTCATCACTAACTCAGCCTTCAGTAACACCTTCGCTGCGGTTCAGGTAAGCCTCAGGGATGGTTTGACTTTAACTGAGTAGCGTAAAAAGTAGTCACGATAATCGTCATAAAAATGTGTAAAAATGTACTTCGCTTTCACCTTGTTCTCCTCACTAAGCCTTCAGTATTAAACACCTTCGCTGCTAATCAGGTAAGCCTCAGGTGTGGTTTGATGGTAACGGAGTCAGCGTTAAAAGTAGTCACGTTTTCGGAAAATTGTAAGATAGTTTAATGTAACATTTATATTTCGCATTTATATCGTTTTATATTTCCGCTCTGGAAAAGAAATATATTCAAATACTCGGGCTCCTGTAATAATTTCCCGAAACCTCCCATTCTCAGCAGAAAACAAAAATAGTTTTAAGCAATATGTATGATATGGGAAATATAATATGAATATGAAAATCTTTTAAAACCTTCCTCGTTGCTATTTGATTTTATCGTTGATTGTTAATTTGGTTGAATTACCTATTTCTTAAGACTAAATAAGTTCATTATTGCGGATTGAAATAATCGCTAGAGGGTATTCTACCATAGTAGATTGCGAGACAAATGAATACCCTCTAGTGATTACCTATTTCTTAGTCAATAAATAATAAAACAACGTTCTTGTGGTTTTCTTTAAATTACTTTTATCAATTAAATCAATAATATTATGTCATTTCACTATCATTACTTTTTGGGTGGGGTGGGCGGTGTCATCGTCAAGAAGTGCTGTCATCATTAGTGAATTGTCCAAAATCATCTTTGTTTTTGTCGTGAGACTAATAATGTATGGTCATCTCAATATTAATGTATGTTTATAATGCAGTGCCGAGATGCTGTCGTCATTCTACAACAAATTACGACATATCTCGTACCCCTCACTTTTTCCATTGCGTATATCATTATTAATGTAGATTATAAATGTAGTGCGAGTGATGTTGTCATTACACATCAAAATAATGATGACATATCATCCCGGTACGCCCACTATTACCATGCGTACAGATAAGTAGTTCAATGTAAAAAAAAAAAAAAAAAAAAAAAAAAAAAAGATAAGTTAAATAGCACGCCGAATGTTGTCGTCATTCTACAACAAATTACGCACCATCTCGGAACCCTCATTTTTCCATGCGTCATATATAAATTAATGATGATTATAATGTAGTGGCCGAGGACGATGTCTTCATCTACACATCATAATAATGATGACATGCGTCCCGGTACGCCTCACTATTGCCATTGCGTACAGATAGGTAGTTCAATGAAAAAAAAAACATATATTAATGCACATTCTTCAGTTACTCCTATTTATATATCTCTGTATTTATTTATTTCTTTATGTATTTTTATACATCATTTTCACAAAGGAGCCTATAATGTAACAAGCTTAGCTTTTAACTTAGGCTCCTTCATATTTCTTTCTTTCTTATGCTTCTGATGAAATTCGTTTTATGATTTATCAAATAATGTATAGTATTGAAATGACATATAATTGTTGTTTTTATTATTGTTTGATTGGAATATGTAAATAAAAACTTAACTGAACTGAACTGAACTAAACAGTATTTTCAAGTTTAAGGTATTTTTCTTCACTAAAAATCAATGTTCTAAATTGTTTGGTAAAAGGTTAATTATCCGTGGGAGGGGTGTGAGAATTGAAACCCCCGGAATGTCGATCATACAGTGCGTCCCAGAAAAAACGAAACCGAGATTGATCGATATTTTTATCATAACGTTTTCTTAATTAAAATTCATAAATGACCCATCAATTTAAAGCTTAGAGTCTTTTCATTTGACAACTTCTATATGACCCATATGTCACGCATGAGTGAGTAAGAAAAATTTGAAGAGAGGAAACCAAAAAGTCGTTGGCGGGCGGTATCTGAAATTTTCTTTAAAATCTACATCTAAAAAGTCCATTTTCTGCCCTTTTATAATGACACCACAACCATTAAAAATGCTTCAAATATAAGAAAGTTATGTTCATTTGAAAGAGTGCTTGCATTTCAATAATTTAATTCAATATAATAAATTATAATTACAATTTTTCTACGAAATCCGTTACAGAGTATCAACACTATACGACCTGTTGTTACAACCGTACTAAATGTCAAACGTTTGAATTTTCTTTACAGATATTTCCTTTGGAGATGGCATTAATCAAACGAGAACATTTCAACGGAATGTATCGAGTTGATACCGTATTCCTTTCGAAAGTTCTAGTAGAGGTATGTTATTAATACTATGTCTAGTCATTGTACCCATAAACATAATACACTATACAGTTTAAAGTCCTATCCGAGGGAAGTGGTCATGAGAATAATGCATCTTACTCTCTCTCTTTCTCTGTCTTAAATAAAAAAATTATAAAAAAAAAACAACCCCAAAAGTAAACAAAGATTGGAAAAAAAAAGTCTGCTCTTGACGGAGTGAATTCAGAAGGAGTGAATTCAGAAAGGGTGAATTTAAAGTAAAATTTGAATGAATTTGGAGTGAAAATGTGTATTTTCAATCATTTAAAATTGTTCTCTGGGATCACGCAAAGATCTTTCAGTGATCCCTGAGGTCACTCCAAAATTAGTGAAAATACATTTTTTCACTCCAAATTCATTCGAATTTCACACTAAATTCACCCTTTTCTGACATTCACCCGTTCAAGAGTTAAAATTTTTCACACGTTTATTTATTTTTTTTTTTTCTAGAGAGAGAGAGGGTGCAAGGGTATATATAGATCATTGGGTAAGATCACATCTTACAAGAAATATTATGCTCATTACTTTTTACTTGAGGTTTCCTTGGGTGTAGTAAATGATAAATTATACAAAAAGTAAAATAAAATGAAAATAATGCAGAGAACATGATCAAATGCACACCAGAACATTACATCATTTACGTTACAGCGACAATCATATTTATCATTGGCAAATGAAATTAATGGTTGTCATTACTTTTTGTTTTATTTGTAGTTACCGTTCCAATATATCTTCCTACCGATAATCTTCATGACATTACCATACTGGATGGTTGGTAAGTTAAATAGAGATTTTTTCTTCTTTTTTTTTCCTTTACAAGAACGAGGTTGGTATTTCATCAAAGACATAGTTATAATATATATATATATATATATATATATATATTTAAATATAATAATATAAATATATACATTTAAATATAATATATAATATATAAATATAATGATTATTATTTTTGATTATTTTTTGTTTTTGGCATTTTCTTTATCAACTGGTGTTATTTTACATATATATATATATATATATGATATATTATATAATTGTACTGATATATATATATATGACAGGTATATCGATGCAAATTTCCTGATTATCCTCAAGTAAGGCTTTGTATAGTGTAAGGTCTTGTCTTTTCAATAGAAAAATTTGATTTTTGTAAAAAAAAAAGAAAAAGAAAGAAAAGAAAACGATACTGTTAAAGCGTAAATATTTATATAATGAACGAAAGCGCCGTAAAATATAAAAACAAAAGATTATCAATTTATAATGATAATAGTTGTATTTGCTTTTATTGTCTCATTTTGTTTAAAATTAGTGTGTTATTTCAGTATTGTCAATTTATAAGTACTAGTAACTTCTCGATGATCCTTCCACTATTCTTGTAAATATTCTCACATAATACTTTACTTTGTATGAAATATTCCATATTTTTTTATTTGTATGTTTTAATGAATGTTTTATTTTTTATTTTTTAAGAAAGTGGTGAATAAATTTTCAATTTCAATTTCAATTTCAATAGAAAAATGACCAATAATTTACACATATCATAACAAGAAAACGAGCTATATTCGATTGATTAAACTCGTTCATCGTATGGAACTTGATTATTATTTTAATCCGGGTTGGGGTTGAAGAACATTCATCGAAATAATATGTATCACTACGCTGATAATGATTTGCATTTTTCTTAACCGTTTGTAGATCTAAGTATATCATTTATCTTTAGATCGTTCGATAAGTTTTTGCTTATATACTTTTGAGATCCATGAATGTTATGATTCATCCAGTAATCTTGAAAAACATCAGTCAAATTATGTAAATCGTTTGCTGGAAATTGTGAAAATTGTATAGTAAAAACTTACAATTCTTACAAGAAATTTGACAATATAATTTGACTGATTTACTTTTGAGATTTTACGAGACATCTTCTTACGAGTTTATCTTGAAAAAATTCTTGTTGTTGATGTTGCTATTATGGTTTGGTGTTGAATAGATATATGAAACCATATATTTTCTGATTGTGTTTTTTTATTGTTTTGTAGGTATGTATCCGTATCTTGAGAATTATGTGATCGCTTGTATCATCTCTATACTTGTAACCAACGCAGCAGTTTCATTTGGTAAGTATGATCAAATTGTTAATTTTGATTTGATTAGAGCTGTTTTGATTATGTCTTTTTAAATTGACTGCACGAATTTTGAATTTCACGCGCATGAACGAAAATGGTTAGGCCCTACCTATAACAGTTTTGAACGCTCAAGAAACGAAACTAAAAGCTCAAAAACGAAATCGTTTACTATTTGTGGTAAATTTGATGACTGATAGTACTTCTTCGAGAGGTAGATAATGAACATAAATTAATTTGATTGCAAAGAGTTTAAAATTGAACGAGTAAACCTATGGTAACGGTGCTATATCACTTTAAACTGCTAACCATCTTTAACCATCATATTGTAGCAAATACTTCTCACAAAGTTACATACATGACAGAGAGATTAGTAACAAGATAAAATTGTCTTTCACTTTTCTTTTATTGAGGGAATCAACTAACTATCCATTTTGAATTTTTTCTTCATTTCTTCATAGGATATCTTCTCTCGGCTGTGAGCGGGACTGTATCCATAGCTTTGGCCATAACTCCACCGTTGCTGCTTCCCTTCATGCTCTTCGGTGGCCTTTACATTAATCTGGCGTAAGTCATTTTTTTTTCTTATTCTTTTCTTCTTGAAATATCGGAAACGCGTTTTGTTTGTTATGCATTTTATCTGTCATTATTTCCCAAATGGTTTATGTCTCTCTCTACCATGTATACGTTGTTCTACCAAAGCATTGGCCGGTAGATGTAGGCTTAAAGACAAATTATATTGAAATTCATCGAAATTATGGAGATTTGTGTATTTTATGCCCATTAACATAAACGTGAATGTCTAAATTGAATATATTTCCTTTTTCATTTGTTCAATCATTAATTTAACAACATATTATTTTGTTGGTGCTGGAAATGTGTATGTATCGTGACATAAATTTATGCCATGTGAGGGAAGTTATGTCATTACTGTAACATACATTCCGACATGAAATTCTCTAGCATTTTTAAAAATAATTACATAAAGGTTTCTAGCAACAGGACCTGAACGAAGTTAGTTTGTGTCACACAATTCTCATTTTAATTTCCACCTTTTTGTTGTTTTACAGCGACATCCCTGTCTACATTCGGTGGATGTCAAGGTTATCTTGGTTCAGCTATTCATTTGAAGCTTTCCTCATCAACCAATGGGCTCCCATAGATGATATTGGTAAGAACCAATGGCGTATCCAGCAATTTACTGCGGGGTCGCGGGGGCGTAATTACCATCTTGGGGCTGAGCTGAATTTTTCTCAAAATGGTCGATCAAATAAAAAAAATGTCGAAAAATAATTATGCTGTTATACTATGCTCTCGGGGAGAACGAAGGGGCGGGTGGGTAAACGGCTAGGGTGTGCATATATTTTAGTTTGAACCAACCACCATTGGAAATTTTAGCCCTGTGCCCCTTTTGTAAGAAGTTTTGAAGCAACCAAAACAAAACATATCTGCCCCTTTTATGGCCCCATCCTTTGATTCTTTATTTTTTTCTCCTCAAAATTTCTTGGTTGTGAACCCCCACCCCCCCCCCCGCCACTATCCAAGCCCTATATGTCATATGCATTAACAGGAAAGTGCCAATCCTAATCGTCTCTATAAAGGTCTATCATTTAATTTATTGACTACTTCATTAAGCAATAGTACAATGGATTTTTGTTGTTATTGATTGTTTGTTTTAATTATCTCTTGCTTTATTGTTTGTTTTATTATCTCTTTTTTTTGTTGTTGTTTCGTCCCCTCACAGCATGCCCACCCAACGATACCATCCCTTGTATATCAAACGGCAATATGGTCCTAGAATCATATTCATTTGCTAAGGTGAGTTTCATAATCATTACAAAAAAAACAAAAACAAAACAAAACAAAAAAAAATGGGCAAAGAAAATAAGGGGTTCTCTGGGACGAACAATAACCAGGACGTCTTGGGTGCGATTCCCGATGGAATTCCCATTTTCTTTGCTCATTTTTTTTTTCATATTACATATTTGTGGTCAGTGAAACTCTTTGTTTAAAATTCTATAATTATTGTACATTGAATTATAATTTAATTACGCGGGTATAGACGTGGATAGGTGATACTTATATCAATTCAATCATATCGACGCATTTTATAATGTTTATGGAATGTCATCAAATCATTTCACCCATATATGTATTTTGCAAATCTTGATTTAAAACAAAAATGTATTTTGGTCAATTTCATTCTTTGTTCCTGACTTTGGAACATTTCTTGTCAACCAATAAGCGACCAATAGTCTTTATTTTTCATCATTGTTTTTTCAATTTTTGTTGTTGGAATTTTTCATCTAACTATAACAAAAATTTCTCCCTCTCTCATCTTCACACAGAGCGACTTCGCCATTGATTTCATCGGCCTGTTCTGTCTGATTATCGGATATCGTCTAGTCTCTTACATCATCCTACTCTTCCGTTGTCGAAGAAAGAAATAAAACGGAAACCCATTTGTAGGGCTAAAATAGCCACACCAGTCGAGACATCTTGCCGTTTCCACTGAAATCATCGCAATTCCCGAGACTGCGAGCCGTGTCTCGGAAATCGCGATACAATATGAATATTGCCGAATCTCGGGAAATCCGATGATTCAGATGGAAACAGCAAGAGGCCTCGACTAGAGGCTAGGGTAACAATATTCTAATCATAATTAATAGTTATACAGTTTGTTATTCTGAATGTTCGTTGGTCCTACAGTCTATCAAATGGGTCCGAAGGCAATCAAGTCCGAATATTCGTTTGTCCGAGGGTGACAGAGTGACACTTTAAAACATATTCCATTTTCGGTTGAACGCACTTTAGATCCTATTTCATTCTTCAGATTAACGAACCTTAGATAAAATTAATGTTCGGATAAATAGACCTAATTCTATTTTCGAACGAACGAACCTTCGGGACAAGATAAAATAGATTGTAACTTTTTATTGATCGTAAGTCTTTATGTAACAGGGTAGAGAGTTTATGACGACTCTGATGACATCACATTGTTGTATACTGAGTCTATTTATTTTATTTCATTTCATTATTTTTTTACGATTATTATTTTTTGAAATGATGATTGAAGCTGTAATTATTGTGTCTGTTGATCAAGACCACGTAATCATAATGTTCCATTCATGTACGGTATATGTAAGATGTATTGTATAGGTCTGAATATTTAAATATATTTGATTTATTACCATTTTTAAATATATATTTCTGGTCAGTTTTACTCTTTGCTGAAATTCATTTTAAAACCATTCACAATGTGGAAATATTTTTATTATTATAGACGGTGAGGGGAGGGCATGTACAAATTATGATTCCCTTTTCAGGTTGTTGGTTGTGTTTGTTTTTATATACAGTCTGTGTAAAATAAAATGGTACGAGTGGAAAACATTTTTTTAAAGTATGAAAATTAATCACATTCTAAAAGTGATTGATATTTCCATAAAGTTGGAAAATCAGGCTTTCTTCTGCAATTTTTTCTGCATTTTTTTTCTTCATCCCATTTGTTTTACAAAAGCAAATTATACAAAACAAAGTGCATCAGCAAGAAGAATCTTTTGGCTTTTTAAAGTCAAAACTTAAAAGTTGGTACCTCATAAACACATCATTTGAGAAGATTTCATACCTTTTTTCCGACTGTTCCTTTTTTTGGACACAGACTGTACTTGCAATGTCAAACTCATTTTGGACTAGTATTAATATTATCACTAACTTAATATCATATTTTTTTTCGACTGCAGTATTGGCATTTGTATGTATTTATCTGTTTTCCGCTTATAAATGAAATGTTACACCCTAAAACAAGTTCGGATGACTGTTACTGAATTATATCTGATTATCTCAATATGATATAAAGGTTTGCTCAATATAACCCCCCCCCCCGCAGATTAAGGCTATATTTGAGATTCAGCTGACAATAACAGTTTACATAGTGAATTGTGCAATAGGATGATCAAAAGTTATATTTAGTATAATTAAAAAACATTTCAACGGGGGGGGGGGGGGGGTTATATTGGGGTTTTATATTGAAACTTCGAAATGAACGGTAAAGAGTAACAGTACTTATTTTATTCTACAAGAATGTGATAAGAAAGAATACATAAAATTCACACATAAAACAAGAAATAGGGGCCTACACTAAAAGCTTTCAGGCCTACTACCTCAATAAAACATAGAGCCTACAATATCACAATTGTCTAATGAATTATCATATAATTTGGGGAAATAAAATTCAGAAAATCCAGAAAATCTATTATAAAGGAATCGTTATTTCTTTGTGGTTAAAAGACCCTGCCGAAAAACACCACCACAGAGTCAATCACTTGGCCTAACTGTGGAAACACTGTGAAAATGGGCCAAATCCACACAATCGTCACATTGTGGAAGGACTCGGCTGTATTCATAAAGTCGACTGTGTGGATTTGACCCATGTTCACAGTGTTATTAATGGAAACTATACGGCACTATGGAAATCACTGTGTCACAGTGTGTTCACATTGTGTTTTTCGGGGCAGGGGATTGTGGCGATGTTAGTCAATGTGCAAGGAATTAAGTAAATGACTGCTGATTTTTGTTCGAGTACTAATTCAGCAAAATATCCTTTAACAAACAAAGAAAGACAGAAACTTCATATGGAAATTTGAGGTGTATTTCACCGATATATATCCACTTGGTCTAACAGCATTTGGTCCAATTCTCTGATTGTCTAATACCACATGGGCTAAACCTAACTTATCTACTAACAATTTGGTCTAATTTCCTCTTGGTCCTATGCATACTTGGTCTGAATCTCACTTAATCTAATTGCATTTTTGTCTAATTCCCAAATAAATATTTGTTCTATTTACCATTTTGTAACAGGAATTTACTAAATGGCGTTAGACCAAGTGGACATTAGACGAAATGGGAATTAGACAAAAATGGAAAATAGGCAAAGTGGCCACTAGACCAAAAGGTAATTAGGCAAACTGTTTATAGACCATGTGGGATTACACCAAAGTGGGTTTAGACCAAATGGTAATCTACCCACTATCCATAGAGCTATAGTTTACATAATAAGAAAATAAGTACAAAAACTCTTAATATTTTGTTAAATCAAGTTTTATTTTTAAAATGAACTGCATAATTTCATTCATGCATAGTGCCTTTTCTTGGAGCATTTTAGCTTTACAAATGTACATTATCATACAGAGAAATAATTTTATTGGATGCAATTAAGCAATGCAATTAAAAAAGAAAGAGGAGAAACTTCAATATCAAGGATAACTTTTATCATTTACTGTCTTTGCAAAAATGAATTAAATTCATTAAAAAAATGATCATTAAAAAAGGATTAAGAACTAAACGGAATACAAGATACTGCAACAATTCTCTAGATTGTCTTATAAATGATGAAAAAAAAAAATGTTTGATTTCATTCAGTTACTGGAGCACTGCAGCAAATACCATAAATCTCTAAATTTCATGTAAGCCCTTTTGAAAATAACAGTGTCATACAGTTTGACACCTTTCCACTGTTACATTCCAGCGTTTTAATATTGTGAGTAATATCTTCACCACTTAAGTATTAAAGGTAACAATGTTAATAATAAAGCAAACTTATAAATATTGCATCATTAAAGAGAATCTAGTGTAGTGGGAAATGTGAACAAAATCATTGCAAGCTTTCACATTGTTTTCACTTGTTTTAAGGAGAATATTATAGTAAAAAAATTCACTGATGAAAGGATTGGTCTTCAATTGCCTTCATAGTCAATGGTATGATAAGAAAAAAAAAAAAAAAAACAGTTGAAATCTTCAGGCCAACAATTTTTTTTTGTAGTCCCATACATGCAGACTTTCCCAGAATTGAGTTAATTTCACATCATTTTGAAGATACCAAAACCTCACAGCACAAAACAATTAACAGTTTCTTCCACCGTTCAGGCTCATGACAACTACAGTAACTAGTTTTCTGGAGCGAATATGGATATCAAACAGAATGACTAAATAAGTTTTACCTAAATACATGTACACAAATACAACAATAGTAACCAGTAAGTGCACTAAGCTTTTTGAATGTTTGTAAGGTTGTCTGCTAAATGTCTATAATTTAGCATTCTTTGCTTGTAGTAATAATGATTACACATGTACTAACATTTGCATCATCTATATCATATTAGATATTATATCCCTTATCTAAGATTGTTTGCATTGAGAGTGTACACAAGGAGAAAAAGAATAGTTTAACTAAGAAAAACGTTTCTCAAGAAATAGTTCGTTTTTCTTCATGACGTCATGCATAGTACATTTTTTCCCTAGGGAAAAACTGGACTATACGTTTTTCCGACCCCCCCCCACCCTATTCACGAGTTGCGCAACGCAACGCAAGCGGTGCTACTCTGCTGCTTTTACCTGAATTCTCCACTGCATGCCACAGGAAACTTTCGGCGAGCTGCACTGACCAGGTGCGCTTACATAACAGACGATCGATTAGGCAAGACAAGTATTTGCTCAACTTCTCTACGATCGAGACTATATAATTTTGTTCATTAAAAAAATTAAAAGGAATGGTATTATAGTGGAAGGGATATAAAACAAATATACAATGACTCATTCTCAGAACAGGTTAAAACTATTCGCACTCAGGAACATCACATAGTACTATTCTCTCTCGGGCCGATGGCCCTCGAGAAAATAGTACTATGTGATGTTCCTTCGATGCGAATAGTTTTAACCAGATCCTCGATTGTCATTGTATATTTGTATATCATATAGCAAATTTAATATAGCTGACATAAATACTCACGACTGCATTTAAAAAATAAAGCTTAATTGTGTCTTTTTACATGAAAGTCATTACCAACTGAGAGCAGCTCATGAATGCATAAAGTTATGATTCGGGAACAAAATACAGATGAATTTGTGTTTTCACACCAGGTATGCTACATAATAGTCCCAGCGGAATTAAAAAGTTACATCGATATACTATGCTGAAATTTTTGCGAGGGTTTTATTTTCGTGAATTTCACAAGTCAGTTCTTGTGGAAATTTCCACTTTATTATAAGGCTATTTATAGCAATGACAAGATCACATAAATCACGAAATTAAGTCCTCGCAAATTTCCCAACTTAGTCCAAAATCACAAAAATACCTGTATGCAAAAATATTGGCTTATACAGTACACAATAGCTAGGTACATTTTTATCACTGTAACATTTAAGAGTTGTAAATACAGTAAAACCTGTCTAAAGAAGTCACCTAAATTGCATAGGAATAATATGTGTTGCTAACAGGTCGTTTATCTACAGTACATGGTCAGTTTTCCGTGTTCAGCTTTGACGCTCTTACGTGATGGGTTTGGTAATAAATATTATTTTTCCAATATATATGATAATGACATCAAAACTAAAAGTTCTCTGAACATAGACAAGATAGAAAATGTAGAAGGATTTTAAAGAATTGAAGAAAATAAAAAGAAGTACAATTCTATGGTCTCTCTAAAGTCATCTCATCTTAAATCCTTATGTGAGCTTGCAGTCTGCACCAATTATCATTACTATCAATGTCTATGATAGGCTGATCTGTGGTTAGGGTTGTGTGATCAGATAAGAGGTATTTTGAGATTGGTTGACTCTTATAAAGGCCTATGCTATCCAAGATCCAATCACTGATCATCATCATCACTATCAATGTCTATGATTGGCTGATCTGACGTGAAAGTGGTGTGATCAGATAAGAGGTATTCTGTGATTGGTTGACTCTTATAATGGGCTTTGCTATCCAAGATCCAATCACTGATCATCATCACTATCAAAGTCTCTGATTGGCTGATCTGATGTGAAAGTGGTGTGATCAGATAAGAGGTATTCTGTGATTGGTTGACTCTTATAATGGCCTATGCTATCCAAGATCCAATCACTGATCATCATCACTATCAAAGTCTCTGATTGGCTGATCTGATTTGAAAGTGGTGTGATCAGGTAAGAGGTATTTTGTGATTGGTTGACTCTTATAATGGCCTATGCTATCCAAGATCCAATCACTGATCATCATCACTATCAAAGTCTCTGGTTGGCTGATCTGATGTGAAAGTGGTGTGATCAGATAAGAGGTATTCTGTGATTGGTTGACTCTTATAATGGCCTATGCTATCCAAGACCCACTCACTGATCATCATCACTATCAATGTCTATGATTGGCTGATCTGATAGTGGTGTGATCAGATAAGAGGTACTCTGTGATTGGTTGACTCTTATAATGGGCTATGCTGTCCAAGATCCAATCACTGATCATCATCACTATCAATGTTTATGATTGGCTGATCTGATGTGAAAGTGGTGTGATCAGATAAGAGGTATTCTGTGATTGGTTGACTCTTAAAATGGCCTATGCTATCCAAGATCCAATCACTGATCATCATCACTATCAATGTTTATGATTGGCCGATCTGATGTGGGGTGGTGTGATCAGATAAGAGGTATTCTGTGATTGGTTGACTCTTATAATGGCTATGCTATCCAAGACCCACTCACTGATCATCATCACTATCAATGTCTATGATTGGCTGATCTGATGTTAGAGTGGTGTGATCAGATAAGAGGTATTCTGTGATTGGTTGACTCTTATAATGGGCCATGCTATCCAAGACCCACTCACTGATCATCATCACTATCAATGTCTATGATTGGCTGATCTGATGTTAGGGTTGTGTGATCAGATAAGAGGTAATCTGTGATTGGTTGACTCTTATAATGGGCTATGCTGTCCAGAATCCACTCTCTAGAAATCACTGGAACTCTGAACTTTCTCTGCAAACCTAAATGTGAAAAACAAATAAAGAAAATTACAAGTAAGCAACAAAATCAAAAGTTTATAAAAGAAAAACTAAGGGGAGCCTAGAAACAAGGCAATATTTTTGTGCACAGCTTTTTAAAAATTATTTTGAACTGGCTGGGGAATTTCACAAGGGTATAATTTTGTGATTTTTTTGGTTGTAATTTTGCCATTACTATAAATAGCCTTATCTTAAAGCCGGAATTTTTGCGAGAACTGTCTTGAAAAAAAATCCTGAAAATAAAATCATTACAAAAATAACCTCTTATACAGTATAATAAATTTCTATAAGGATGGTCAATTTAAAATCCTCAAATCGGCAATATATTGCGAAGTTCAATAGCATAAGTATCTTTAATCATTATTCAACTTTTAGCATATTATATATGTATATATTCTTACGATATATAACACTTTATTAAAAAAATAGTGCCTGGTGCCAACTCAAGGAGGGAATACTGATAAATGTAGCAATTAAGGGATCTCTGTGCTAAATAATTGTTAAGTTTACCTTGGTAATCTCGATCTGTGTCGAGGTTTGGTTCTACGACGATGAACGCCTTCCTGCCTTGGTTGTAGGGAAACAAAGATGGGTGCTGAACGGTGGAAGCCCCGCACATCTCACATAGTCCTACCAGTTGATCTGTAGGGAAGATAGAGAGATAAGGAACTTAAGAACAGGATAATTCTACATTAATGTCGTTTTAAGTCTAAGAAATAATGAAAGGCAGTTGGGTTCTACTAAGATGAACGCCTTCCTGCCTTGGTTGTAGGGAAACAAAGATGGGTGCTGAACGGTGGAAGCCCCGCACATCTCACATAGTCCTACCAGTTGATCTATAGGGAAGATAGACAGATAAGGAATTTAAGAACAGGATAATTCTACATTAATGTCTATTCAAGTCTAACAAATAACGAAAGGCATTGGGTTCTACTAAAATAAATGCCTTCCTGCCGCGATTACAAGTACAGAAAGAGAGACGGGTGCTAAATGGTAGTGCTTCAGCAAGAAGAGAGAGAGAGAGAGAGGAAAAGAGATGCAGATAAATTAGGAGCAAAATATTTCCACAATCATATAAATAAGTTTAACAAATGTTGAGGAGTTGGGTTTTACTCTGATAAATGCCTTCTTGATTGTAGAAAAGAGCTGTTAGCTCCACATGCCCACATAAGCTACAGTGTGTTTATCTTCAGTATCTTGATGCGGCACATCCACCGGAAGAAGGAGAGAAGGGTGTAGGAAAGTTGACATTTTCCCCCCAAACAAGTACAGAGCCTGGTCAGTTAAGAGTGAGCACTGGGGTGAAAATTTCAAATTAAGATTTAGGGGATGAAAGTATTTTCAGGATTTAGACTAACATCTCAAGTTCTTAAAATATGATTTTCAGAGACATGCGATGATGAGAAGCCCTTGAAATATATTATTTTTCTACGGGGGTGCCTAAAAATAATGTCACGGACGGACATTTTTCAGTAAAAGTAAAATACGTCTCAGTTCAATGTCTACACAACTTTTTAATTTTTGCTTTACTGATACAGAGAGGTTGAAAGTATTTCTAAACAAAACAAGAAAACAATTGAAATTATAAATTGGGAAAATAATTCTGTGGCGATAAATTTAAACATTTTGACCAAAAAATGTCCGTCCGTGACAAAAAAACAGAACAAAAGTATTTTTTCCCTTTGTTATTGCTTGTTTGAAATTAAAATCATGGAAAGCTATCTCCCCATTATAAGACCTTTGCTATGTTGAATTATACTTTTTCAATTGTGATGCATTTATTTTATATGAATTTGAATTTTGTCCGTCCGTGACATTTTTGTCACGGACGGACAAATCAGTACTTAATGCAATATGCTACACTGGTTATGGTGAAATTAATTATTTTCATTACTCCGGGTAATTATCTTGAATTAAACCCTTAATTTCATTCAAATTAGGTAGCATAAGATCACAATCATGTACATTACCCCCCCCCCCCCACATGCACACCAAATTCTCTATAATAACACAAATACTTGTACATGTATGCAGGCGCAAATCCCGGATTTCCCTAATTTTTTTTAAAGACTTTAGATTTTGGACACCCCAAAGTTTTGCATGATACGCCAGTCAAGAAAAAATGTACACTAAAATGTTCACATCACTGCTCTTGGGAGGGGGTGGGTGGCAGACTAAAAAAAGAACCTTCGCCCCGTCTAATATGTCATCCTTATTTAAAAAAATATTGGTAGGGTTTGCCATTTATTTTTTTTAAATTTTATTTCATTTTTTTTTTGGGGGGGGGGGAGGGTGAGGTGGGCCCACCAGGACACCCTTGATCCACGTTTGACTAGCAAACCTCATTCTAATTATTTATCGATTGTATTACAGTGGATTACAGGACAAGCAAAAATGTACAATAACAATTTTCAGGTCACACCAGTGAAAATTACTCCTCGTGGGGGGGGGGGGGGGGTAGGTAGGTGTGAAAAATTACCTTCCTCCGCAAATGTGTCATCCTTATTTAAATAACAGCTATTGGTAGCGGATGGTTTTTCATTTCATTTCGTTGTTCATGTACGGTATTATTTTATTTTTTGTGGGGGGGGGGGGGGGGTCGCACCCCTGGATCCGCGTTTGACTTTAAAACCTTCATTTTGATTGGTTGTTGAATTTGTATTACCGTGGAATTTCAATATTCTTTGACGGAAAAGTTGATTTTGCTGCAACAGTTTCCCTATGATGTCCGTCTGTGACAACCAAATGTCCGTCCGTGACACTGAAAATGTCCGTCCGTGACAAAATGGTTTTAGCCATCAATCAAAAACTGGAGCTTTTATCCAAATGATTTTTACATGGCAGCGAAGTAAAATTACTTGGCTATTGTATGATATGTTATTTGTTTAACATTGGTAATCATTTTAGATAGAAATGCCAAAAGAGTCATGAGAAGTCAGGAAACCCATTTCTATCCCGTCCGTCCGTGACATTGAACATTTAAAGGATTTTATTCTTAGCATGTATCCACGACAACAAAATGTTGCCATCATTTGGCAGATCCAGTGGTACCCTTCACTATCAAACACAGAAAATTTCAATATTTCTCGTAATTAACTTTTCACGGGCTGTCAAACTTTGAAAATTTGCAAAATGTCCATCCGTGACAAACTGACCAGGCTCTACAATATTGTGAGGTATTGTGTATGCAAAATATATGGCTTATACAGTAGAAACTTGTTATAGCGAGATCTGATATAACAAGGTAATTTTGCTGGTCCCAGCTCTTTGTATTATTTTGTTTTTCCATGATATAACGAGGGTCCTGATATAATAAGCTAACTTCTATGGTCCCAAGGACCTCATTATAACGAGTTTCCACTGTACAGTAAGATCAGGGTTCCCAGTATTTCAAGAAAACAAAATTCCCTTATGAAATCTAAAAATTCCCTGATAATTATTTAAACCCATTTCCAGTTTCGCGTGTTTTCTTTGTTGTTGCCGTGAAGTATTCGCAGTATAAAACATAAGTCTGCCTAACTACCGTACTTTTGATTTTGGGGCCAATCAAAATTCCCTGACTTTTCCCTGGTTTTAAGGCATTTTTATCAAATTCCCTGACTTTTCCCTGACTGGAAAAAAGAAAAATAATTTTTCCCTGATTTCCCTGATGGGCTGGGAACCCTGAGTAAGATGGCACTAGAAGAAGAAGCCTATTTCGTTACCTTTGTTGAGACCAGTGAAAGGTCCGATGCAGCACAGATCATACTTGGCCATGAATCCTGGTCCCTTACACGTCCTAGCCCTCTTGGGTCCATGGTGGTTTAGGCCATTCACTACGTCACCTTTGACCTCATAGGCTTCCTCCCCCAAGAGTTTCCTCGCTTTCAGGCTATCGTGAATCCCTGGCAAAAAGAAGTATAATGATGGGTTTAAAGAGAATCTAATTTAGAGGGAAAGATGAACAATATTAATGTGTGCTTTCCTGTTATTTCAATGGTATTTAGGAAGAATATCAAAGTAAAAAAGGTCCTCGGTAAAGGATTGCTTTTCAATTGCCCTAATAGTCATAATACCCAATACCTACCCAAAATTTTTGAAATGTTTGGGTCGAACATTTTGTGTAGTCCAATACATGCGTTTCTGTGTGCAATACATATAATTTATATACATATCAACCTTTCCAAAGCACTTCTAAACAATTTCTTCCGCTTTTCAATCTCATTAGCAGAACAATAATTTTGCTTTAAACGATAAATCTGTTATATTGCTGTCTATCAAGGAAAGAAAATCTGAAGCTTTTCTCCCCTGTTTTTAAAAACAATCAGTATTTCATGAATTTAAAGATACTATTAAGGGCATGTACCATAAACAGGTGTCCAAAATATTAACCCTATTATATTATATGTTCTTCACTCAAAAAAGTATTACCTTGTGTTTGTAAATAGTAGAAAACCCCTCAAATTTATGCAGAAAAGTTGGATAAAAAAACTATTCCTCTTCTTTGCAACCATATTTTTCGGCATTTTCCAGCATTTTTGTTAAATCACTGAGAATTTCACAGTATGTTCCTATAAATATGGGCACATTTGAACAAAAGAAAAAGTTATGAAGTCAGGTGAAAAGAAAGAGAAAACAATGAAGCAAACTGAAGTAAAGGAAAGAATTGGAAATAATAAAGTACTTACATTGAAAGCTGACGATCCATGCCTTGGCGGCGATGCCTTGGAAATATTTCAGTGTCCGCTCGCAGACTAGCGATGAATCTGAAGACAAAATTTGACAACCAACATATCAACAAATATATATGAATAGTGTCATTCCAAAAGGGATTAAGTACACTTTGGAAACTTCATAATTTTTATTCTTGCTTTCTTTTTCGTTTTTTTTTGGGGACAAAATTATGTCAGATGTCTATGGAAAAGTCATATTAAAAGGGGCATATCATAATTGCTCTGAAGATTTATGTTCATACTTTTCTAATCAATGGTCTGATATCAATTACTCAATTTTATCCAAAAGTGGATTAGTGGTATAATGCTGGTCTAGCAATCCAGAGCTTGTGGGGTTCGAATCCCGCCCAGACAGCCAGTGATTTTTTTTTCCACAGCTGTCTGGCTCCAATTTTTCACACGGCAGTTGTGTGTTTTTCTACCATTGGAAACAACAGATTAAATTCCTTGTCTTTATTTAACATCTCAATGGCGTAAACCACAGATGTATACTAAGTTTCTTGGTTTTCTTTTAAAAATGCAACTGAGATGGGGTACATGTTGATATCGTGAATAACAGTGCCGTAAAAACTAAAAACAACAATTTATAATGTGTATAATTTTTTATCTATATATTCTTGTCTTGGACTGGCCCATAACACCACAATAAACCAACATGTTTCTATCACATTTCTGTCCACATAATATCAGGCAGGTCATCCCCTTTGACTTCATTCTGACAACAGCAGATGGTGTAAGAACAGTTTTTTTTAAAATCTACTTGGTCTAACAGCAGTTGGTCTAATTCTCCTTTTGTCTAATATTTGGTGTAATTTACAATTGGCCTTATACATACTTTTCTAATTCTCACTTTGTCTAATGACCACTTGATCCAAATGCCAATTCGTCTAATAGCCAAATTTTTAATTGCATTTTCGTCTAATGCCAAAAGGAATATTTGGTCCATTACCAATTTGTTACTGGATTTGACCTAGTGGTGATAGACAGAGTGGACATCAGACGAACTGGATATTACACAAAATGGGAATAAGACAAAATGGTAAATAGGCGAGGTGGTAATTAGACCAAAAGGTAATTAGACAAACTGGTTGTATACAAAGTGGATTCAGACCTTGTGGGTTAAGACCAAATGGACATTAGTCAAAGTGGGTTTAGACCAAGTGACAATTTTCTAAATTAAATGACTTACCTGTCTTAACGATTACATGAGTGGTGTTGGCGTTAAAGGCACTGGCAAAACGACAGTTGGCGAGCCGGCTTGTCAGTTGCTCTACTTGACGCTGTAGAAATGGGAAAATAAAATGGAAACAAAGAACAAATGACAGGTATAATTGGATAGTACATTCTTTGAATTATAAAGTATTTTGTCACTGGGGTAGCAAAACATTGTTATCTCAACTTTGGGTTGAAATCCCATTTTTGTATTAATCTCCAGATAATCAATCAAGTGATATCCTGTCTAAATCCTAGCTCTAATATCCAACACTGAAGTCACCATTTTAACATTTGATATTTTTAGACTAAACAGCCTCATACTTAGTGTATTTTATTGGGGTGGGGGGGGGGAACAAGAGATATTACCAAAAAAATTAAGAGCGAACACATCAGATTACAAAAGTGAAGTTACAGAGGATATTGTTACCAAAATTAGGAATGAATTACCTCAAATACCAGAAGATTAACATATACAATTACTTACCAGTTCTAATCTATTGAGGCCAGTGGCGATGAGAGACATTGGTCGGGCCTTGGGTCTGGAGCTGGGACCTGGTTCCTCTTCAGGAGTCCTCAGAGACCGATCTCCAGACCTTCTCTTGGACTGGGTAGGAGAGTAGACCTCACTGCTCGTCCTCTGTGTCTTCATAGAGACATCAACTGGACTGGGTATTGAGGAGGGGGATTCAGGGGTTCTTCTGGGTGTCCGGTGGTCTCGAGGGGTGCGGATCCTTGGGGTGTGGCTCTGAGGGGTATGGAAGCCATCCTTGCGTGAGTTATTAGATGGTGACATCCTACCACCTGGTGTTCTATGCGTTGGGGTTGCCCGGGATGAAGGAGTCTCGTGTCGTTCCTCCCTCCTGCCGATCGAGTCTGGTCTCGACCTCCTCGGTGAGGATCTCAAACGATCTTGTATCTCGTCCTCATCACTCTCATCGCTCTCCCTTTCTATCCTCCTCTTCTTGGAACTCCTTCCCGAAGACAACGCCTGCGATGTCTTTGAGCTCCTTGGAGACTTTGAGAAAACTGTTGCAACAGCATCATCATCACTGTTGTCAGAGGCATCCTTTAGATGCTCCTCAATTCGTCTCTTCTTGGAGGATACCTTCTTTGAGCTACTTTTCCTGAACTGTTCCACCATGCTGGTAACGGAACGGATGCTATCGGACATTGATGATGACGATGCCTTCCTCACCGTGCTTGGGGACAAGGGTGGCGGAGGAGATGGAGACCGTGGCTCAACCATGACTTCATCATCACTCTCATCATCACCTTCATCTGAGATTTCAACTGCTTTGCTTCTACGCTTAGCCCGTTCTTGACGAGATCTCGTTGATGTATTTTGGTTTGAAGCTGGGGAGTGGGGTTCCTCCATGAGTAAACCTCTTCCATTTTCTTCATCTTCCTCGTCATTGGTATCATCATCATTGCTCCTGCTGCCTCTCCGGTTGGCTAATGCAGCCTGGAGCTCGGCCATCTGCTCCTCCAGAGCCTGCATGTGCTCTCGGGTCTTCTCTTGTTGCTACCAAGGAAATCAGCAAAGAAATTCATTTTATTATTATTATTATTATTATTTACTCGACCATTCATAAAAAGAACAAATGCATGACATTTTGAGAGGACATGTACATCACAAAGAGAATCATAGAAAGAAATAGGAGCAGCATGTGGGCCAGGGAGCACAAAAGTGAAATACAGCACTGTTACCCAGAGGCAAGTGCGCCCTCACACGATGCTCCCTGTACAATGAACAAAAGTAACAAAATATTATATATACTTTATTGCACATAGTAAAGTTCATACATGTACATTAATCATTCAAACTAATCAAAACATTTCAAGTTCTCGATTCAGCCTGATTACATGTAAAAGAAGCCACCATTATTACTATATTTATTTGTCAATAGCTTCCATTCTTTACTTTTCAATCTCATTCAAGCGAGACAACATGAAACCTCCTTTATGTCAAGCCTATTGTTGGCACCAACCATTCATACCTGTGTGTTCATGATTTCACTCTGACTAGAGAGGATAGATGAAGCACTTGTTAGGTTCATATGATGACTGGCACAACTATCTTCAGAACTCACTGACCCTCCTGCAAAACAATCAAAACAACAATAATAATAATAATAATAATTATTTATCATGCACTTTTCCCATAAGGCTCAAAGCGCTTTTGAGCGTATTATTACCCTCTTCATAGGATTAAATTCCACCTGCCATACATTTTACAGACGCTTTATGGACTTTATCCTCCTTGGTACCCATTTACACCTGGGTGGAGTGTTGAGCAATGTAGATAGAATGCCTTGCCAAAGGGCATAAGTGCTGGTGCCGGGAATCAGAACTCACGACCATTCCATCCCCAGGCAAGTGATACGACCACTAGACTAAGACACTTCTACAATGACACATTAGTTATACAGTCTACTCTCATTATAATGAAGTATTCAGGCACTGGTTAGATTCATATAATGCATGGCACAACTATCATCAGAACTCACTGACACTCCTACAAACCAATTAAAACACTGACATATTTCTTATAATAATAGTCTATTCACATGGTATGAAGTGCTCTGGGGCAAGCATCAGAACAAAATTTTGTTATACAGTGCATCCAAGAAAAAACAAAACTGAGATTGATCGATGTTTTATCATAACTTTATCTTAATTATATAATTCATAAATGACACATTAAATTGATGAACCATTTATTAATTCTGAATAAGATTAAGTTATGAGAAAACATCGATCAATCTGTATACAGAACTCATATATACATGTACTGTTTACTAAATTATGAAATGTCCATTCACTCAATACCTATTAAAAAGAAATTCAAATGAGAAAACTTACCCTCAGCCTCATGGCCGAGTAGAGGATTTGTTTGGTCACTGAAGGTTACAGTAGTGATGTCCTCATGATCCTCTGCGTCTTCCATCACAACATGTTCCTTGACAGAAGTCTGGAGGAAAGAACATGGTATCAGCTCATCATCGCTCTCATCCTCCTCGTCCCTCGCAACTTGAACCATCCGCTGCGCCTTCTTCCGCTTCTGTCTCCCGATGAATTCCTCATCATCATCATCATCGTCTTCATCACTGCTGTCGTCTGTGATCACCTGCTTCCTTCGTTTGGCGTGCGTTCTTGTGACCTTATCACTTTCGTTTGAAGATTTGATCGGGAGCTCGTCCTCAAGGGGTGTGTCTCCAATGATTTGAGATGTAAGCCTTCTGGATGTCTTACTTGGTGACTCCTTGTGCCTCGGGTTACTTCTCGAAGGATGCTTAGAGGACAACTCGGAGAGCTCTGAACCATCTTCCTCGTCTTCAGATTGATTGGTCGCTGCATTATGGTCCATGGCACTCTCTCCCCTCTTTTGACCAACAGAACCTCGCTTTGGTTTCACAGGTGTATCAGCAACACTCTTGTCTTTGGTCTGGGAATGGGATCCTCTATTCCTTCTCCTGGACGAAACTGTTGGTGTCTCCACAACCAGGCTCTTCACTTGGACAGATTCGTGTTCTCCAGTGATGACGTCTTCATTGGGACACAAGAGAGAGCTCATGTCAGGTTCCATCTCAACAAGTGCCTTCTTCCTCTTTGCCAGTTTCTTCAAGAGTCCACTCGTATGCAGAAAGGACAATGAACGAGATTTGGATATATCATGAACTGGTGGGGTTGGTGGTATGAGAGCTTCGGTATCATCATATTGACAGCTTCCTTGTGATATCGATGCATCAGTGGTTCCATTGATTTCAACAGGCACATCGAGATGTTGTGATTTCTCTGCACTACCTGGAGACTTCCTCTGTACCTCCTGTTTAGTTTGTGACGCAGAGCCAGCTATGCTTTCTGCATCATCTGCAACACTTGGAGTACAACCATCTTTTTCATGTAGGTCCTCTGAGAGTAACAGAATCTCTGCATTTAGGCTCTGGGATTCTTTGATCGCCATTTCATCCTTCTCAACAACTTTGTCCTCCTCATCCTCCTCCTCCTCCTCAAACATATCCCTGGATTCCTCGTGAATATTAAAGACGTCCTCTGAATATGATGACTTATGACTCTCCTGCGACTCCTCTTTCTCAGCCAAGGACATACCAATGCTTTCATCAACAACCATGATACACTCCTGAGGTGGGGTGGCAATCTTTGGTTCAAGGGACACTTCCTTGTCTGCTTCATTGCTTGTAGGAATCTCCTTTTTGTGCTGAGCCAAATCTTTTGATTGTCTTGAACTTCTCCTTAACTCCCGAGGTGAAGAACTTGGAGTAAGTGGAGACTTGTCTGGAGCGTCTGCTTCTTCAATCAGGTTTCTCTTTAAATACTGTTGGAACGGTCTGGCAGGGAGGATAGCGTTTGAGGATTGTGCATCGAGTTCAGATGCACCAGGTGTTGTTGGGATTGCACTGCAACTTGATGCTGCAACTTCAGGTTTGGTAGGTATCTTGCCCCTTCTACCTGAAGAGCATCTTCCATCCGCAACACTTGATGCCTCACTGCATTTGCCTTCAAGTTCAGCGTCGGGCAATCTATCACAGATCTGGTCTAATGCACTTGGCTCTACAACAGATCTTTTATTATCACTGTGAAGAGTAGGGCTCTGAGCACTATGTCTACCACTATTCCTACTTTTCCTTTTTGATTTCAGTGTAGAGCCACTCTTTTCCGAAACCAAAGTATCCTGAGAAGTATTGGCAGAAGCTTCACAAACATCTGCAGAATTGTCAACATTTTTATTATTTCTTTTCCCACTTCTCTTACTGTCAGTTGTTGGTAATGATCTGCTCTTCTTTCCTTTCCTCAATCTTCCTGGAGGTTTCAGTTTTTCATCTGAAACCTCTGTCGAACTTTGATCCTGATTTAAACAGGATGGTTCCTCATAGTTTTCAACAAGATCTATGTCGGTTGGTGTTTCACTGTCAACCAGCTTGTCGGCTTCAGGGGTTTCAATGTGACAAGGAATGCCTGGGCTCCGTTGAGGTTGACTGGCCTCTGTTGTTGGCTTTGCTTCAGCTTGGTTATCAAGAGATGTTGCAGGGTGGTCCACACTCTCAGGAACTCGTGAAGCAGGAACAGGTGCACAGGCATCAATAGTAAACGTCTTCCGCTTCCTACGAGACATTCTCCTTGTTGGTCGGCTATTGCCTGACCCTGAAGAAGTTTGTACATTCTGCATATCATTGTCATCATTGGTTCCTGGTGTGCTTTCGTCTTGCTGTTTAGTTCCTGGAGAAGTGGTAAGCTTCTTGGGACTCGAAGCATCCTGTGTTTGGAGTGTGTTCTCCAGTTGTCTGTCCTTGGAAGTTTTCCTCTTTGATTTCTTAGGAGGCTGCAGAAGAGATTCGCTTGGCTGGGAGTTCAAATCAAGAGACACTGGAAAAGACCCAGAGGTTTTCGTCTGTGATATGATTGTAACGCTCGCTTGACTTGTCCGATGTCCAGTACCGCTGAAACCCGACAGTATCTTCAGCACTTCATCAGGTTTCTGGTTCATGGAGTCCACTTCATCTTCCATCTCCATTTGCCCACCAGAGGCTACTCTGCTGCTGCTATCAACAAGGCCAGGGGAAACACCCAAGGAAGGACATTCTTGACTGGCTATCGAAGGCAGAATGCAATCCATAATGGACATCTCCTCATCAAGGCAAGGTTTCTGTTGTTTCTCAAAAGAACTACATTTGCTTTTCTCAGATGGTGATCCTCCTGATGGTAGATCTGATTCTTCCTCCACGCCATCATCTGCCTCCTCGTATCCATCACTGTCGATCTCCAAGTCAATAGACTCCGTAGTATCTGAACCTCTGCACTTTTTGTTGTTGTCATCTTTCGGAATGTCCTCCGTATAAAGAGGCAGAGAAGCCAGCACAGTTTCATCATTACCAACCTTCCCTTCTTGTACTGTTCCCTCCATAACAGGTAAACAGAAATCTGCTTGGTTATCTAAATTATCTGCATCTGTCTGTTTTTTCATATTTGCTCTTGTACTTCTGGAGGCTGTTCCATTTTCCTGGGCATCAGCAGTTACTCTAGATATCTTCTTCTTCTTTTCCATGATACCAGACATCACTTGGGCAGAACCATCGCTACTGCTCAGACCTGTCTGAGAACCACGCTTAGATCTTCTCAATGAGGATAAGGGCTGGGATGATTTGCTTTCAGGGGTGCAATTTTCAGCAGATAAACCCTCTGTATCTGGAACAATCTTTCTTTCTCTCGACTCTAAACTCTGCTCTTCAGATCCTACATTAACACATCCTTTCTTTGGTGGTAAAGCTTCAAGACTCTTCTTTCCTGTAGGCTGGTTTGAAATAAATGGGGTCTCTGGGATTTTCAAGATAGGAACCTTGGGAGTGTCAGTTTCTTGCACATCACAATTCTGATCCTTTACTTGGTTATTTGGTGGATTTCCTGAAGGCTTACTTTTATCAGGATTTGGGATATTTATCTTATTTGCTCCTCTACTACTTCTTTCTGTGACTGTTCTTTTGGCAGGAACTTTATTCAGATTTTGAGTTTCAAATGAGTCTATATGAATTGTTTCATTAGATTCTTCACTCTCTTTCTCCAGGTGTTCTTGGAAACGATGTCTGGACTTTTTGATAGGTTTGCTCTCAGGAACAGCTTCAATGGTAAGTTTGCCTTTCCTCCTACGAGACAATCGTCCACCAGCTTCAACAGGTTCCGCCTTGAGGTGCTCTGGCTCGGTGCCAAACTGACGAGCCAATTCTAGAGCTAGCTCCCAGTCACTCTTGAGTGCAGCAACTTCTGATTCTTTCCTTGCAGCTTCTGTCTGTTGCTTGTGACTCTCTTCCATGCGCTGCTTGGCTGTTCTGGGCTTGGTTGGAAGATCCTTTCCCTCTTGTTCTTGGGACCGACTTATGGAGGATTCTGTGATATCACAGGTATCTTTGTCACCTGCGGCAGCATCTGGTATTCTCTTTTCTTGGCTTGTTTCCTTGCTGTGTCGACCTGAACGTCGTTTGCCGACTTGTTTCTCTAATGCTTCATTTCGTTCTTTCTTCTTCGGAGTGGGTAACTTTTTGTTGCTTTTATCTGCCTTCGTTTTTGGTTCCTCAAAAAGTTCAGATTTATCGTTTTGACCTTTTCCCTGGCAAGGTCTACCTGAATGTTGTTTGCCATCTCTTTTCTCTGAAGATTCATTGCATTCTCTCTTCTTAGGGGTGGGTAACTTTTTGTTACTTTCATCCGACTTTGCCTTCGATTCCTCAACAACTTCCTCAACAGCATTCAGGGCATCTTTGCATTTCTCTACAGGTGAACTTTCTGGATTTTCAGCAATGTCCTCTGGTAAGTTTAAAACATCTGGAAGTTCTTCTGAATTGCCTTCCACAGCAATCTCCTTATCTGCTTCTTCATCGTCATCAGACTCGTCACTTCCTGCATTTTTACTGACGAGCCAGTCTCGGATTCTGTCCTGCGGATCAAGAGGTGGGCTCTTGTCCACGCCGTTCTTGGATTTACGGTAGGTTGTTGCAAAGACCCTTCTTCCGTGATTCCTGTTCATCACTACCGGCTGGGAATCTGTCATCATCCCTCCTTCTGATGACTGCTGGCTCCCTTGGAGGTTCCCACCTACAACTCCCTTTCTTTTGACGACCACGACAGGTGTAATTGGAAGCGGATGTTTTAAAGTTTTCCCATTTGCAGTTGGGGCTTCATCCTGATCATCAGGATTGTTGATGACATCACCAAAGGCACCTTCTGCGACTACCTCTCCACTGTCCAAAGGAGCATCTTCCTCAAGGATGGCTGTGACAGCTCCATCATCGTGTGAAATATGATGATGATGCGATCCTTTACCCCCATCTTTAGGATGTCTGTCCGAGTCTTTACCGCCTACCTTGACATGATCGGACGTAGGACTGGTACGTTGTGTCTTTGAGCTGGCATGTGCAATTCGATGATCGGATGGTGCAGCTAAGGCACCACCTTTCGCACTTTTATCACCGGTCTTGTTTTGGTTTGGAGCACCATCATGATCACTCTCTGAGCAGCTGCTGGCACTCATATGATTCTTCTTGGAAACACCTGCTTTGCAAATCTGCCCTTCATGATCGGAACTCCCTTCTTCCCATTGTGATCTTCTTCTCCCTGATTTCTTTTTCACCTTCCGTGGGGTGCGCTGGCTGGGCACAAACTCATATGGGTCTTGTTCCCCTTTCTTTCAGTGCTGTTACTTTGCCAGGATTTGGGTGCAGGAACTTCAAAGATTTCAGAATCAGCAGGAGTCCGTATTCCTGACATGTTTTTGCTTGGCTGTCTAGTCCTGGATTCACATTATTGGATTGGATGTAGATTTATTTCATTGTCCTCTGCACGGTGTCATGCTGTAACCGGTGATGATATCACCATGCTTGTCAGGGTGCAGCATTGAGTGCCTCTAGAAGTCTTTTGCCTCTCTCTCTATTCGTCTTATCTTGATCATTGTCATGGTAGCCCTCTTGCCACTGTCTTAAGTCGTGGAAAGGATGAACTGTGTATTCAAACAGAATATGAGAGTAATTAACAACAAATATACAGGATGTTCAACAACTGAAAGATTTGTAAATAATAGGATGCATTTATCATACATGCATATCAAAATACTGCTTCGAACCATTCTCTGAGTAACACCCTCTCAAATTAGCGCTATCATGCAAACAAAACATACATGTACAACTACATGTTGACTTCTCAGTGCAATTCTCAAACAATTTTTATTCATTATAATATACGATTGTATCATTTACATATCAATGCAAGGTTCAAATTATTATCGCTTGGAGTAATATTCTTAATACTTCTATATTAGTTAAATTACATTCTTCAGAAACATTAAAAATTCCTGATATCCTGAAAAGCGTACAAATTTGGGTGAAATGCTGGAAAAAAAAAGGGGGCCGAAATAAATACCAAACCAGAAATTTAAAGTATGAAAAATGGGGGGGGGGGAACTAAAGCTAACCTGATGTTCGTGTGGCCAACCAGAGGCATCTCAAAGGCGTCACTGTCGCTGGATTCACTGTCATCTCGATACACACTCACGGTCTCTGCAGCCTTCCTCTTCGTTTTCCTCACATTAGCTGCTCTACCTTGACCTTTGACCTTGGCCAAGGTTTTTCCTTTGACCTTTTTCTGTGGTGACGGCGTTCTGGGTTTAGGGTCGGGTTGGGAAAGATGGACGGGGCCACGAGGAGGGGAACCTGTAAAATAGTTAGAAAGCTAATTAGGTATAATGAAGATTTATGGAAACATCTCTCCCGAACAGCAACCCTGTTGGACAATAACCCTTGGATGTCTAGGGGCTAGGTGTCCGGATAAAGCATTTAAGAGCAGAAAATTTTAAAGCAAGAGTGAACTGAGAAATACTCTAATACCCTTTTCAGACTGCTATTTCTTAACCCCGTACTATCCTTAACCCCATACTATCCTTCACCCAGTACTATCTTTTTTTGCTTTCAGACTGTGTTTCTTAACCCCATACTATTTGCATAGCTGGGGTTAAGAAATTCAATGCTTTTCACAATGGGTATTCCTTAACCCCAGACTATTTGCTGGATCATGAATATTAATGATTTCATTCTCTTTCTTTATGTTCTTTATTGTTTTTCTCTCTTTCCTTATGTTATTCTATGTTTTATATCTATCCTTTTGTTATTCCTTGTTTTTTTCTCTTTTTCCTTATGTTATTTGTTGTTTTTCTATCTTTCATTCTGTTACTCATTGTTTTTCTCTTTTTCCTTATGTTATTCATTGTTTTTCTCTTTTTTCTTACGTTATTTATTGTTTTCCTATTTGTCCTTATGTTATTCCTTGTTTTTCTATCTTTCCTTATGTTATTCCTTGTTTTACCTCTCTTTTCTTGTTATTCATTGTTTTTCTATCTTTCCTTATGTTATTCATTGTCTTTCTCTCTTTCCTTATGTTATTCATTGTTTTTCTCTCTTTCACTATGTTATTCATTGTTTTTTTTTCTTCTCTTTTCCTTATGTTATTCATGTGTTTCTCTTTCCCTATGATTATCATGTTTCTATCTTCCTTATTATCCATACTTATATCTCTCTTCTTATGTTATTCATGTTTTCTATCTTTCCTTCGCTATTTTATATTTTTATCCTCTCTTTCTTATTTACCTGTGTTTCTATCTTTCCTTATGTATTCCTGTTTATCTCTCTTCCTTCAGTCTTCATTCTTGTCCTCATTTCCTTTATTTATTCATTGTTTTCTCTTCACATGTTATTGCATTGGTTTTTTTTTCCTCTTTTTCCTTGTTATCATTGTTTTTCTCTTTTCCTTATGTATTCATGTGTTCTCTTCCTATGTATTTGGTTTTCTTTCTTCCTATTTATCATGCTTTTCTCTTTTCTTTGTATTGCATGTGTTTTCTCTTTTTCTTTATGATTCTGTTTGAACTCTTTCCTTATATATCATTATTTTTTTTTCCCTTTTCCTTATGTTATCAGTACTCAACGATACAATCCAGCTTTTACTTGTGTTACAAGTTTACGAATAAATATGCCATATTCATACCGACCATTTTCATTTGATTGCTAATGCTTAGCCGCTTTTCCTTAGCACGGTTTTGTTTCAGACTGCAACTCATCACCGCAATTGCCGGCTTAAACTCCGCAATTACCCGGCTACCCGCTTTTAGCGGGCAGATAGGACCTTACTATTACCTGCTACCTACTTTGTAAAATGCCGTCTGAAACGAAGCGCTACGAGTTAACGCGGAAATAAGTGGTACTAAGCCCCCCCCCCCCCCCTCCCCCTTAGCACCACCTATCTTGGGTTAGGATTTTAATCGCCTAGTCTGGAAAGGGAACCATTGACCTGTGGAATAAATCAGCCAGTCTTAAAATATACCTTTTGAGATAATGATACAGTGAATAGATTAGCAGTACTGTAGATTAGTCTATAATCTAATTTTATATAGAAACTTCATTCTTTTGAAGGGAAAGGTATTTGTTTTTCTACTTGGTAACACAATTATCACAGTATTGAGTACTAGTAGTCAATCAGTGTGTTATCATTCAAGACTTCACTACTCAGAATCTTGCATTGTGGGTTAGGAACTCAGGCAGATTCGAGTGGTTGAGAACTTGAAGTGGTGCTATACAAGGATATTGGCCCATATTGGCTTTAGATGACAATAATCATTAAAATCACTAAATTGGCACACACGTAAAATGTTTCATCGCTATTTTGAAGCACAAATTGGCAATTTTTTACATGCATTTTGTCATTTTCATAAGCCAAGTGCCATTAAGTATAAATATAATTTTTTTCACGGCTGCAGGAGTAAAATTAAGATATAAATTTTGCCAATTTTGGGATCAAAATGTGATTCATTTAGACATCGGGAAATCTTGGTCATCTATTGGTTAAAGGAAATAATGGAGAATAAATAATGCACTCACATCGTAATCCTGAGTCTTCTTCAACAGCTGTGATAACAGAGCGTACTGCTTTCACAATCTCATCCAGCTGTTCATTCTTCGTCAAACTCCTGATGGAAGAAAAGCGCAATTTAATTCATTTTCATTTATTTATTAAAAAATTGTTGCCTTATCAGCTATTTAAAGATTGTTGTTCAATATTATACACAATGAAATAAATTCATGTAGATAAATGTAAAAAAACTATATATGCTATCAAAATATTGAAGAAAAAAAAAACCAACAATATATATTTTTGACATTACTTCTTACTCTCCTACCTTGGTGCCTAATTTTTCCAGACATTGGCAATCAAGGCTTTCCTATCTACTTCTATCTTTGGTGGTTTGAAGTGTGGTGATACTTCTGTTATTGGTCAGCTGTATGAAAGTGTCAAGTATTCGACAACCTGCCTCCCTCTGTTTCTCCTCCCTTTCAGTATTCTATTCTCAATATTTTTCCCACAAAGTGAAGCGCAGGGCCTAACATAATTGAAGGCCATCAAAGGCCTGATGCCCCTCTCAAAAGTTTCTGTTTGGTCTTGAGATCTTGAGTCATTCAGGGATGATATTCACTCTTGAAAAAAAAATAGACATAGAGGTCTACTAAGGAGCGAAGCGACCGAGGGGAAGTGGGTGTGGGAGGAGGGTGTCCCCTCCCACGGTAAGGACTTTTTTTGCATTTTGGGACTTTAAATTTTGCAATTTTGTGCATACCTGGAGGGAAAATATTGAAAAAAAGAAGGAAAAAAAAGAAAATCGGAAAAAAAAAAAAATGACAAAAAAAAATAGTAAATAAAAATAAAT